>JAZEWU010000008.1:909905-920094 GCA_036362915.1 Geotria australis | reverse complement strand
GGTATACCCACATGGACAAAGGCTATATACCTCAGCTCGTTCAGCCGCACACTCAAACGCCTTGGGATGCTTCCAACGTGGGAGGCGAAACGTCTAGAGGGAGAGCGCTCGACACGACTATCCCGAAAGATCAGCTCTGAAGAGCAACCGTCACTCATTAAATATCAGTTCCCGCTTTATACTCTAGAGGGTCGCAGAGAGCTGGAGTCTAGGCAGAGCTATACATTCCCCCTCCCCAACAGATAGACCAAAACCACCAAATACAACAATAATTGTTGTAATACTACTGCGCCCAAATTCTACAATACAGACGTTAATGTTCAGATGATCCGAGTGAGCCTCCCACGCTTTACCTAGGTGGTCTGTCTGGTTTGAAAGCTCATCTTGTATCACCCGATTAAATCTATTTATTCAACTATTTCACCCTCAGGGGTTGCACATCTCGTTCGCAAGTCTTTCCAGGGTGTCAATTGGCACACAAATAAACGCGCAACGACGCGTGTCACGCAGACGACCAGATCAGCGGTGGATATTCACGCCGCTTGTAATCCCGCGCCGTGGAGCTCGCCGCGAGGGTTGGCGGATCACCGCACAGTTGTTGTGAAAAATCCCTGGCTCCTCCAACAAGGCAGTACAGCAAGTGGGTTAATTGCCATCTGTTTGCCTCCGCAAGGGGTGGGGGATGGAGTGTGGCCGCCTCGGCAACTTGGGTTTTCTGCGGGTTGCTACGGGTTGACTCCCACGTGCAAATCAATTGGCTGCAAGCATCGTGAAATATAATCGCAACGAAACAGGGCCCTCCTGAAAGGGAGTCCCTTGGCTTTCCTGGATAAATAGCACCGTGTCGTGAGACATATTGGATAATGATATGTATCTGCGTGGGTTTTTGCCGGGTGCTCTGGTTTCCTCCCACAGTCCAAAGACATGCCGCTGCATAGGTAAATTGGTCTGCGGACTAAATTGCTCCCGGTGCCCTGTGATGGACTGGTGTCCCATCCTGGGTATAGCCCTGCCTTGCGCCCTGTGTCTGCCGGGATAGGCTCCGGCTCACCGCAACCCTGTAAAGGATTAAGCGGTTTCTGACAATGATGACGATATTAATGGTTGCTGTTCAGAGCTGTTCTTTCGGGTTAACCGTGTGGAGCGCTCTCCCTCGTAACGTTGTAAGCATCTTCCAACGTGGGAGGCGAAACGTCGCGAGGGAGATAGGGAGATTGCTCGACACGGCTATCCCGAAAGAGCAGCTCTGAACAGCAACCATCATGAATCGAGCCGTGAAAACCTACATCAATACATTTTATATTACAGTATCGAGTTTTTTTTAAACGTGTAATTTCTAAAACCTTCAAACATTATGATAACCTTCCACCATCTATTATCCCTGATGAAGATGGAGCGGGTTTCATGATCAAATCCCTAGGAAGTGTCATCCCTCAGTTGACATTGCTGAGCAGCTTGCCTTGTTGCCCAGGGCACTGCTCCACATGAGAAGATTTTAGCCAATCACAGAGGGCGACACCACCAACAAGCCCGAAACCTCTCCACAAACATCCCTCACCATGACATTTTAAGGTCAATTTTTAAGCTTAACCTACATTCTTTTCGGAAAGACTATTAAATCTCGGGGAGGCGATTTAGCATGGACTGTTCATCGCTTTTTCAGCATTCACTGATGGATTGATGTGGCTGTTGTGCGGTCACTGTTTCGCATTTGATACACATACACTGCTTTGTAAAGCACAGATTGAAAACGTTTCATATTCATTCGTTCATTGTCAGAAACCGCTTAATCCTCTACAGGGGTGCGGTGAGCCGGAAGCTATCCCGGCAGACACAGGGCATAAGGCAGAGCTTATACCCAGGATGGGACGCCAGTCCATCACAAGGGCATCTGGGGCAATTTAGTCCGCAGGTCAATTAACCTACGCAGCAGCATGTCTTTGGACTGTGAAAGGAAACCGGAGTGACCGGCGAAAACCCACGCGGACACGAGGTGGACACGCAAACTCAACACAGTGCACAAACATGTTTCCATAGGGCTCAGGGCATGTGCACTGGGCCATGGCTCGTGTCGTGGTTGTGATGTGTGGTTAAGAGCGGTGTTGCGGTTGAGATGTGCGGTTAGAGGTGGTGTTGCGGTTGTGAGGTGTGGTCGGGAGCGGCGTGGCGGTTGTGATGTGCGCGGCTCAGGCTCTTGCCGCGGTTGTGAGGTGTGCTTAAGGGGCGGCGTGGCGTGGCGTGGCGGTGATGGGAGGAGGGTGTGGTTGGCCGCGTCGTCACTGTTGTGGGTTGCGAGGTAAGTGGCTGTGTGCTGCGTGGAGCGCGCGTCCCAGGAGGAGAGACGGAGCGAACGCCGACATCGCCAAGCGGGCGGGGAAACTCATACAAACCGGGAGACACAGACAGAGAGAGAGAGGCAGGGCTCGACACGGGAGGGAAGAGGGAGGGAAGGAGAGCAGGGAGGGAGCGAGAGAGAGCGGTGAAGGGAGGGAGGGGGAACCGGGGAGAGTCGAGGGGGAGCGACCACGCAGAGGAGGAGCTGCAGACATCGAGCCCCCTTCCACCGCCCGCATTCGGTCGCGTCCGCACAGCGCTCCGTGGCGTCTCCGCCATCTCCGCGTCTGGTCTCTTCTTCATCATCCCACACACACCCCACACACCCCACACACCCCACACACCCCCGGGGCTCCATGAAGACAGCGGCACGGAGCTGAGAGGCGTCACAACGACCACGACGAGGACACCGGAAAACGAAGCGGCGGCGGAGGCGGCGGAGACGAGGCGGGTCGAGGAGGTGGAAGAGGAGGAGGGAGCCATGGAGACTGCCTTGGAGCGGGAGTGTAACGCGCTCGGAGGACTATTCCAGAGCATCGTCAACGACATGAAGGTGACACACCGGTGGCTGTCGCTGCCTCCCGACCGCCTTTGTCTCTCCCTGGCGATCCCTGCCTGTCTGTGGTCGTCCGTCTCGTCGTGCTGAATCCCCCCCCACCCCGCTATCCGCGGCCGCTGCGGTTTAATCTCGATGGCTGCGTCTGTGTTCGCGTCGCATTGCTCCCTCATCTCTCTGTAGCCCCCGGGGCTCTGCCCGTGTCTCCATCTCATCCGCTCGTCCTCTATCCCTGCGCTAGCGTCTCGATATCCTCCCCGCCCTGTCTCCCTGTCTCTGCTGCGGTCTCCCTGTCTGCCCGATCCCTCCCTGTCCTCCTGTCTCTCTCTCCCCCATCCCGGTCTCCATCATTGACGCTGGTCCGAATCGCGATCCGCGTTTGGCCGTTCTGCTTTGCTTTCTCCAACCTCGTCTCGCATCTCTGCCTGCTGCCCCGCGCTGGTCCCCATCTCCCCGTTAGCACCAACGGGTCCCCCTTATCTGTCCCCGTGTCCCCATCTCTGCTCCCTGCCTGGCCACTCGTCGCTGTGTCTCCCCCCCGTCTCGTACACCGTCGCGTCTTCACCATCCCTGTCCTGCGGAGTTGTGTGTGTTCTCTCCCCCTGTTCTGCGCGGGTTTCCTCCGGGTTCTCCCTGTTTTTCATCCCGTAACAAAAAAAAAACCCCACGTTTGTCGCATCGCAGGAATCCCGCTTCTAGAATTTGCAAGCTCACATGGCATTTTCTGCTGTGATAATAAACATCTACATCTTCTCATTAATTGTCCAATGACATCATCATATATAGGAAAATGTTGCCGTCGGCTGACCGCCTGACTTCCTCCCCCTCCTCGCCTTTCTGCGGTTTTCTAGCGACTCCGAGTCGATCTCTTTTTGAACAAATAATTTCGACATTGAGCGAATACTGTGCCACCACAGGGCTACTGTAGCATCATGTGTTTGTTGTGTGGTAGGAATCCTGTAGAGAGCTTGCAAGCTCACTTGGGATTTTTTTAAAATAAACATCTATGAATAAAGATTGCTATTCAGAGTTGTTCTTCCGGACAGCCGTGTCGAGCGATCTCCCTCTTTCCTTCGCCACGTTGCGTCTCCCACGTTGGAAGCATCATCAGGCTTCCAACGTGGGAGGCGAAACGTCGTGAGGGTTGAGAGGTGGATCGCGTGACACGGCTATCCCGAAAGAACCGCTCTGAAGAGCAACCATCGTGAATCGAGCCGTGAAACCTTGAGGCTAAGCCCCGTGTGTCCCTCATTGCCCAGTTCCCACGGGGGTCTTGTACGCCCGCGGACCTAGATCATCGGTTGTGAATGTGGCGCCAGCTCACTGCCTCTGCTCTTACCGCTGAGGCCTCCTCCATATAAGACAAAGATCCCCCATATAGCCTTAACAGACTTTAGTGCCAAGTGCCATTAGCGAGCACCTATGAAGGTCGACGCGGCACACGAGGAGGTGGGTGACCAGCACCACGCCCGGCCGCCGTCGCCTCCCAATGTTTACACACACCGCACTAGGTACACATTTGAGGCTGAGTCGACCTAGGGGAGGGCTGGGACCGGTTCGGAAAAAAATCGTCGCAGGTGCTGGTGGCCGCGAGCGGGATTCGAACTCGGCCTCCTGCACGTATGGTTCTCGGGAAATCGTTGTGATCTGTATCGGTGTTTGATTAGTTCCGCTTATGAAGCACGAGGAAAGCGCTCCACGCTTGGCACCCTGCTCCTCCCCATCAGGAGGAGACTGTATTTCGCGGTGTGTATGCGCGTTAGGTCCACTCATCCTCAAATGAGTGAGTGCCTGGTCCATCCATCCGGTTTTAGTAACCGCTGAATCCTGTACGGGGTCGCGGTGAGCCGGAGCCTATCTCGGCAGACACAGGGCGCAAGGCATGGCTATAACCTAGAGTGGGACGCGAGTCCATCGCAGGCTACCCGGTGTGGTGTGTGTAAACATTGCCACTTCTTCTTCTTCTTTGCGATTCTTCGAAGCACGATGGTCAGCCTCTGGACATCGTTGTCTTTAACATTTCGAGGCCGAGCTGAAAGACAACATTGCCACTAGGGAGACAATTCAATCCAATTCAACTTTATTTGTCGATTCTGCCATATGTACAGGACATATAGAGGCTCGAAATTCCGTTTCTCTCAGACCCCGGTGTTGGCATATACATGGACTGGAACACAACAACAAAGGTACAGATCTGGAGAAAAAACTATAATTATAATAACAAATATAAAGGCGGCCGGGCCATCCACCCGCTCGTGGGCCGTGCTGCCCTCGCTCGATAGGTCCTCGCTAACGGACCTTGCCCCTATAGTCTGTAAAGGCTATTCGGGGGATCTTTGCCTTTTGGTGTTTGTGTGTAAACCTCATCGTGTCTGGGGATTACAGCGGCAGGACAGCAAAACAATCCCCACCAACAGAAGCGCTGCAATCTGTCCTGCAGCAGATTAGTCTACAACATTTAAGCCACCCAGTCGGTCTGTTGGTTCAGTTAATACACACTACTGTACTACTGGACTGCATCGTACGTACGGCTGACGTTGATGCAGAACAAGAGAGCCACAGCTGTAATTTTACGTCGAGGTCACCGAGCGAGATGATTGGGTCCGGAGCAGCTGAGATGGTTGTATCATCGTGGTGACGATGCCTCGTGTCTGGGTGGGTGACCACAGTTGTTGCTGCACACTCACTGCCCCGGAGTTTTTTTTTTTCCTGTCTCCATATTTCATTTGCATGTTATCCTCGTGTCCGCGCGGGTTTTCCGCCGGTCACGAACAACATTGAATCTGCGTTTTCAAGGTATAATGAATGCCAAGCTCAAAGAGCCCCTCCTGTGCTCGAGTCGAGTAAGCATGGCTGTCACGTATGCACGGTGCTTCAGATTATTCCAGCCAGCCGCTTATACCGTGGATGTAAAGAGTCTGGTGTTGTTAAATCCTAGCCGTGGCCACCAAGGTCAGGCAGACGAGGTTTCAGGAGTGTGGCTAGCCGGCTAGTTGTGTAAAGTGACACATTGATTTTCAGTACCTGCTTCATCCTCAAGAGGGTCGTGGTGAAGCCGGAGCCTATCCCGGCAGACACAGGATAGCAAAGCAGGGCTATACCCAGGATGGGACTTCAGTCCATTGCAGGGCACTGGGGACAATTTAATCAGCAGGCCATTTAACCTAGGCTGCTTGTCTTTGGACCGTGGGAGGAAACTGGAGTACCTTGCGAAAAACCCACACCGACACGGGGAGAGAACACGCAAACTCCACACAGAAAGGCACCCGAGCCGGGAGTCGAACACAGGCCCTCCTTGCCATCGTGCCGTCTAAGGACACACGTAAGATTCAATCGCTCGATTGTGATAATGCAGTTCCTTGCTGTTCTGTAGCAATCGAACATTCTTGTTGACGCCCACGCCACAGTGTGCCACGTGTGATGTCGTCAGCGTCGTTGTCC
Organism: Geotria australis; assembly: GCA_036362915.1. Taxonomy (NCBI): domain Eukaryota; kingdom Metazoa; phylum Chordata; class Hyperoartia; order Petromyzontiformes; family Geotriidae; genus Geotria; species Geotria australis. The sequence continues at coordinate 913,763 of JAZEWU010000008.1, read as the reverse complement.
AAAGCAAATCGGACGCGACATGAAATGCCCTGAGATACCCTGGCATATCGGAGGGCGCCGTTGTACCAAAAACAATTCGTTATCGTCACCAGCACGATGGCCACACGGCTCACCCTTTTGGGGAAACCTGCCCTGGCACATGGCGGATGTTCACTCATTCATTCATCGTCAGAAACCGCTTAATCTTGTAACAGGGTTGCGATGAGCCGGAGCCTATCCCTGAAGACACAGTGTGCAAGGCAGGGCTATACCCAGGACGGGATGCCAGTCCATCACAGGGCACCGGTGGCAATTTAGTCAGCATGCCAATCAATCTATGCAACAGCATGTCTTTGGACTGTGGGAGGAAACTGGAGGGCTTGGCGAAAACCCACACGGACACCCGGCAGAACATGCAAACTCCACGCAGAAAGGCACCGGAGTTGGGATTCGAACCCGAGCATTCTTGCTGTGAGGCGGCAGCGCTACTCACCGCTACGCCACCGTGCCGCCCTCACGGCGGATGTTTTGTCCGAAATTCCATGGGTCGCGATAAACGCGCGCGTTTACCTTGCAGACGGATCTCCTTTCACCTGGGGAACTGTGGAGCTGATAACAAACCTCGCTTGGCCACCTTTGCTCGGGCCTCGCGTGAATTGTTCGCTGCCCGTGTTATTTCGCTGCCTTCATCTGTATCTGTCCGCTTCCTCTTATCTCTGTGCAATCACGTCGCCTCTAGACCGCCTCGCATTCTCTCGTTGCTTTGCTACCCTGGCTCCATCGCGATGCGACGATATCCCAATAGTAATTAGGACCACAGACCATTGCCGCCTCTCACTCTGACGCCACCCCCAGGCCTGGCTCCAGGGTTGGGTCCCGGTGGTAACCCTAGTCCGGGCAGGTTTCTCATGATTTTTTTTCCAACCATCATGTAGGTCTTTGGGTGGACCGTGCTTAGTCTGGAACCTCTCCTCAGACCTGTTCGCCGTGGGTGGCCCTACCAGGAGTACTGGACTCCAGACGACATAGCTCTGAGGTTCATTGGAACACACAAGGCCCCCCCCACCACGACAAGGTCCGGTCCATGGGGGGCCAATATGTTCAAATTATTGTAAATATGAAATCCCTTCCAGTGACCTTATTCACACACAGGTTATCTGGTAATGTCGCTCTTGCGTTGGCAGTGGTACACAATTCGACAATAATGCTGTGGCTTTAATCAGAAAAACTTATATATGATCAACGATGTTTTGGGACCTGGCTCTGCTTCATTTTTTCCTTTTAGGACCCCAGTTGTTGACGCAACCGTGCCTGCTCACCGCACGAGTCGCCCTGCCACCGATTGCAAAATCCTTCAGGGAAAAATCCTTAGCAAGTGCTCGTATGTTAAAGCAACCCGATTATCCGTCTCTAAACGCAGAAAAATGAAATCGACACATGCTTGATGAAACACAGAACCATCATTATTTGTGCACAAGGCCACTTTAATTGCGCCACAGTTTCTTATTCCCCTACCGTATAGATAAAAGACGTATCCATTTTAAAGGTATTAATTCGAAGAGAGAACGACTCAGTGGCGGCGCGAGAAAACCGCAGAGAGGCGGAGGAGGCAGCAAGGCGGTCGGTCCGCCGGTCCCAACATACTGCCACACACTGCGTCCTATATATTACGATGTTATCGGCCAATTACTTAATGAGCGGTTTTTTTTTGTTGTGGGAGGAAACCGGAGCACCCGGAGGAAACCCACGCAGCACAGGGGGAGAGAAACACACAAACTCCACACAGAAAGGCGCCCGAGGTGCGAATCGAACCGCCTCAGGCAGGACCATTCTTTCTACGAGACGGAGATGATACCACTGCGCCACTGTGACAGGGAACGTTTCAGGCAATGGCCTTTTTCAGTCGTAAGTAGATTACCATAGAGAGTGTATACATGTTGCCTTTAAAGGCCGTGTTATTGTAGGCTATCATTATTGCGTGTTGGGAACACGAAACAATGAACGCATTATTACCCAAGCAACGTGGTGACTTTCTGATGCTCCCACAGTGATTGGAGGGTACTGGTTTTTCTGTTGCCGGAGATTGGTTTGGTGAATATAACCCAGTGTCCCTGACCAATTGACTCACGGCCACCCACCTACCGCTGGGGTTTTGCCTGACGGTGTGTGTGATGCAGTGTGCTTTATACAGCGTGGGGAGCGGTCGTGCAGTGGTTATCGCGCGGTGCTAAGAACTCCGCGGCCCGAGTTGAAATCCAGCTGACGGCCAATACCAGCGATAATGATCTGAACCGGTGCTGGGCCTCTCCTAGGTCGACTCGGCCTCAAATGAGTATCTTGTGCGGTGCGTGTAAACATCGATACAAAGGGAGGCAAAGGCAGTCATGCGTGGTGCTGGCCACCCACCACATCGTGTGCCGTGCTGGCCTTCCATAGGCGCTACCCACTAGCAGCAATTAATAATAATAATAGCATTTATAGAGCGCCTTTCACCCGAGGGTCACAAAGCGCTGCACAAGGCTGTGGAGAGAACGGCATGTCAGTAACATCAGGACAGATAAACTGAGAGTCAAGCAATCGCGATAAACCATAGGATATAGATCATAAAGACAACAGAAAAATCAAAACAATAACAGTAGCAACCACAGAGAGCCTTCCATCCAAGGGCCACAAAGTGCCGCACAAGGCGGCGGAGAGAACGACAAACTAATAACGACAGAGAACGGTAATCAGACAGCGTTGAGCCGCAAAGTGGTCCTAGCACGACGGCTTGAAGGCTTTACGGAACAAGTAAGTCTTAAGACGAGATTTGAAGATGTTCAAAGACTGCGCTGAACGAATTTCAGCGGAGTCTGTGAAGGATGGTTTGTCTTTGTGTACTCTACTTGCAAACCTTAGCCACGGCTTCACATTACCTGGGTAGATGTGTATTTGGTATTTGCATATCCCAGCTTTCTCTTCCCCCAATACGACCCCGCCAATAATCACATGTGTAAATGCCAAGAAAAACCCGTAAATAATCACCACAATATCACACAGTAGGAATTCTACTGCAGGTTTCTGTGGTTACCAGGGATTCAACAGTTGGCTGTTGATCTATACGGTACATTATTTCGTAAGATGCTTCAGAGGGTGCATCTGTTTTTACGATCAAGTTATTTTGTATTTGACCCGGTTTAAGCATGTCCAGACAAGTCAAAGTAAAACTGCACGGGAGCATCTCTCTATTTATGCAGTACTGTAAATAACACAGATCAAAGATTAAAGACAAGACTGCATGCTATTTTTAAGTTAGACAAAACATTCAAAAGCACGAAACGTATCTTCATCGCTGCGGAGACGTTTAAAAGCCAAGCTCAAAAACAAACTCAGTATTTTTTTTCACTCGTTCATTTTGTTACGCGAACTAACGCAAACGACGCGGCTGCCTCCAATCCCTCGCAATCCCTCTAAATCCCTCACAATCCCACGAATCGACCGTCCTCATAAACAACATTCGGTTGTACTAGCAGAGTACCCACCCTACGAGAAATCCTGTTTCAAGCATGTAACACGTTCGTCCGACGTCTCTTGTTGATGATGTTGTTTTGCTTGACATGACCTCTTTGACCTGGATTGCTCAAGAAGGGTTTGTGGTACTCGTGCAAAGTTTCATAAGAGTAATTCAATAAGCGGGGAGCAAAGCTGAGATAAGACATTAAAGCCTCGGTGCTGTGCAGGTAACATTTGTGTTTGTGAAGGATTTGAACCCGGTACCCTCAGTGTGACATTCACCGTGTCTCGAACATTTGCTCGAATCTTTGTTAGAGATACCCGATGATTGCAACTTGTCACGTGACAAAGCAACTTGTCACGTGCAACTCTTCTTCTTTGCGATTC
>JAZEWU010000008.1:896323-909757 GCA_036362915.1 Geotria australis | reverse complement strand
CAACGTGGATATTTTCGGCGCGCGGCGAGTTATGATGTTTTTTCGGTCACCGCTGGATCGGATGGACACGCGGAATGGTTGGGGGGGGGGTCGGTAGCGTGGTCGGGAGCGGTGCCTTGCCCCTTTTCCTCCCCAGCACGCCCAGGGTTAGGCCCGGACGGAATGCGGGGGGCACAGCTGCCCCAAACCGCCGGGTTGCGGGGCAGCTGTTGGGCCGCGTGCTCCGCATGCCTTGCCGGCAGTGCCTGGCACGCTTGCGCTCACCAGGGGATTTAAAAATGTCTAAACTATTGCCAGGTCTGCCCCGTGGCCGGTATAAGCCGACGGCTCGGCGCTTGCGCCCGCGGTGGTGGACCGGCGTCGGAGCGGCATTTGCGACGGAATGGTCGCTAGTCGTACGCCGGTGTTCTTCACGATTTTTTTTTTTAGTTTGGGGCCATTTTTTTTGCCGTGCAGACTTCAGTGTGAGAGCCGCCGCACTACCTGCATGACGATGCTAATGCAGTCCTCAATGACGGAGTAAAGTAGGGTAACTACTGGTGACGTTCATTCATTGTCAGAAACCACTTAATCCTGTACAGGGTTGTGGTGAGCCGGAGCCTATCCCGGCAGAAACAGGGCGCAAGGCAGGGCTATACCCAGAATGGGACGCCAGTCCATCATAGGGCACCAGGGGTAATTTAGTCCGCAGGCCAATTAACCGATGCAGCGGCATGTCTTTGGACTGTGGGAGGAGACCGGAGTGTCCGGCGAAAATGCACAGAAAAAATAAATCCGCTGTGGGCTTGTGGTGTATTATACGGCGTGTGTCTGATCAAATGAATCGCATCTTCTTGTAACGGTGCATCGATTCTTAAGCTGTCAATACATGCATTAATTCAAGCGTGTAAGAACTGATGTTTATAATTTTTAATTCCTCCAGCCGCTACAGGCCGCTGCGTTCACCAAACTGTAAAACAAAAAATCCGCCCTGGAATTGAATCGTGACCCTGACTCCCATCAATCCATTGATGAATGGTGGAAGGGGCAGGGGAAAGGTGGGGGGGCGGGTGCGGGAATGTGGTTGTGATAAGCATGCATTTTATGACCTGTTTTACAAAAAAATCTCATGCACTGTTCAGGTTTAGTGTAAGGCAGTATGTGTTATCATGCTTCGTTTATCTATCTCGTGTTCTCAGCTCGAAATTTAGACGCAGACAGGATAGGTTTTGAAATGAGAGAATAAATTTAGTACCGGTCAACATTCCATCACCTTGGACCAAATGATGTTACTGCTGTGATGAATTATGCATGCATCGCTAACTGCTAGGGCATTTGCATCTGCATCTGCCGGGGCTGTGGTAAAGTCTCATTTTATCCGAATGAGGAGATGAAATAAAACCCATTGAGCCACAGAAAACAACACCAACCTCTTTTGCAACAATGTCCCTGGGTTGCATTGAACCATTTTGAGTGCAACGGTATTTTAAGAAGGTTTCAAATTTAACGAACCTAGACGAACACCCGAATGAGGAATCTGGATTGTGTAGAAGGGAGGCTGCTGTGTGGCAGTTGAATGAAGCTGGCGATATTACTCACTGCAAACGTACACCCCCCTTGCCTGTTAGGACTGCACTGTATTTCAATTTATAAATGTTGACCAAGACACGATCAACACAATTATATTTGGCATCGTTGTGGAAACTATATGGAACATAATAGATGGTCACATTCTCCACAACGAAGTGAACGATTATTTGTGTAATGTTTGGCATGTCAATTTTGTCTCAAACTAGGAACCCATATCTGATAAGAGAGGAGGAGTCTTGCCTGTAACATCTGGCAGTTCCCTCGCAATTGACTCAAGCAAAGCCTGACTGCTGACCAGACGCCGCGTGTTGAAATCTGCGTGGCATTTGCTTGTTATTATAATTATTACAATTTATAACAGGAGCATATTCGTTCAACGTTGAAGAGAGAAAGAGAGAGAAACGACCCAGAGCCGGTGCTAAAATTATGCGCCCTTTGGGAAGTGTTAAAAAAAAAAAACGAGCATTTTCTTCAGTGGTGCGACAGATATGTGAAGGAGACGCGTATTGTGTGCTTGTTAAGACACGATTAACTCTGGCTCCGGTTTAACCTTCCCGGTTTATTTTCTCCCGCGGAAATTGTCCAACGGACAGTACATGAAAACGCCATTACCATTCCGAGACATTGCCCCTGCGTCGGACGTGGATTTGCGCCAGGGCGATCGTTGCGTACGGTCTCTCGCTCGGATCGTGAGCCCGACGGCATTTTCCCCCGTCGTTCGTTTCCCGTCGACTGTTAAAGACGTTCCTTGGGAATAAAAGGAACGAAGCAAAAGCATGGCGCCCACCGCTGCAGGGGCGGGGAGCAGCCGAGACACGGCCTAACGAGACCCCCTCGCACCCGGCTGAGTTTACATCGCGTGCATCGCGGCGCGTCTCGCGTCGTACGCGCCCTTTCCGCTGAACATCGGCACGCTTATTCGTCTCGCTGGTTTGCGATCGACGGCAGCTTGAGGAGTGCACGTGTTTGAAATCGCACCGTGCATATTAAATCCCTTCCCCCCCATGTTCAGTGTCTCCACGGGCTACACAGTGGGCAGCGAAGGTGGCATTAAAGCCGAATTGATTGTTGGACTCTACTTCTGTGCAACCCGCGTGCCGCACGAAAGAACCAGCGTGGTCGAGTACTGCATGGTGAAATAACCCCTCATGTGGCCTGACCATGCGCCCATCCAGCAGTGGATTGACAGTGTATTTATTTACCGATGTAGGTTTTCACGGCTTGATTCATGATTGTTGCGACGTTTCGCCTCCCACGCCCGATGATGCCTCTGTATATCATTACAGTACATTTATCGGTGGCCATATGTGCAAATTTATTAAACGTTGTATAAAATAAATGTAACAGCAGCAATAAAAGGTATTTCAAATGGAATCTCCTACACCCATACATTTCTGATTGTTGGCGTAGTATAAGCTTGAACACTTCGAGGCCGAGCTGAAAGACAACGATGTCCAGAGGCTGACCATCGTGCTTCGAAGAATCGCAAAGAAGAAGAAGTTTAATTGAAAATCCCAGCATTTTGTTTAAAACACCATGTAATACAAAAGCCTGTGTGCTTTAAGACCTGCAAGAACAGCTCTTTAGATAATTTCTCAAATGACATCGAGCCGTGAAAATAAATTGTTTGCGCAGACGGTTATTTTAAAACCCCTGACGTTTTGTGTTCTTGTTGTTGTTGTCGTTTTCAGAGCAGCTATCCTGTCTGGGAGGACTTTACCAACAAAGCCACGAAATTTCACTCCCAGCTCCGGTACGTCACCCCCTTTGGAGTCATGTTTGGTTGTGCCCTCGCACTATTACGCAAATAAATTCTACTCGCTACGTCTATCCATCCGTCCGTCCATTGTCAGAAACTGCTTAATCCTGTACAGGGTTGCGGTGAGCCGGAGCCTATCCCGGCAGACACAGGGCGCCAGGCAGGGCTATACCTAGAATGTCGTAATTATATCATTGTTTCTTAAGTTCGATCGTGGCTGTGTGTAATGTGAGAGAAATCCACCCTGACACTAAGTCCTCTATGTTTCCGACATCGTACCGTACAGCACGTGCCGACTGCTTCCCGTTTGACATTAAACATTCCGTCAGGTAATTCATAGAAGCCTTGCGCGTTGGCATCGCTGTCCAAATTTCGCAACTTTGAAAACCTGCTCGCAGACGAATCGATTTGGAAACGCGTGGCCTTCCGTCTCTCCGTACCGTGAAAAACCTTGGCGGAACATCCCTGAAACGAGTCGAGACTCGGCAAGGCTTCAATAATAATAACAACAATAGCGTTCCGCCCCGCGCTCCGCCGATCGGCGTACCGACTCCCCCGCGTCCGCGCGCAGCGCGGCGTTTGTATCGAGCTGGTGTGCGAGTCTAGCGCCGTGCGCGGCATTCAGGAGCGCCTCCTGGCCGCCCGCCACATCACCTTGCTGTGTCTGTTTATTTTTAGCACGACTGTGGTGGCCGCCGCAAGTTTCTTGGACGCGTTTCAGAAAATAGCGGACTTGGCCACCAACTCACGGGGTGAGTGTCCGTGTCGCGTGTGGGGCGGTGAGCCGAGGGGGGTTTGGTCACAGGGGCAGCGACGCGTCGATTTATACCGTTTATGTAAAGATGTGTGTTTAAACCGATGTAGGATTACACACCTCGATTCGTGACGGTTGTTCTGCAGAGCTGTTCTTTCGGGATAGCCGTGTCGAGCCCGTGCGTGCGCGGTTTGTGTGTTCTCCGCCTGTTCTGCGTGGGTTTCCCCCGGGTTCTCCCATGACACGTTAATTAATTGGCCGATACCATAATATACAGGAGGCAGTGCCTGGCGGGTTGGTGGCAGCAGACCACATGGCTGCCTCCTCTCCACCTCTCTGCGGTTTCCTGCAGCGCCTTGGGACCTCTCGGTGAAATGCACTCTATCAATGTAATACATTGCCATGATTATAAATCTCTGAGTGTTAACTACGGTTCTTGTGTGGCGGCACTTGCCTTTGTACGGGGCCGTTATTGTACGAATTAAACCCTTTGCTCTCCTTATCCGCAAAGCAGACGCTGACAACAATAAGTTCTCGTCAGCTCTCACCCGTGAAATGTGACGCGTAAAGATAGCGCACTCACCTCTTGGACATCAAACTGGCCGCTTTGTCTCCGTGCCTCTCAACCTACTTTAATAACGCAGCAGCCACAAATTCTTACCCCACAATGCCGTGACGCTGCAGATGACTTTACGACCACTGTGCATTTTCCCACACGGAAAAATAAGTTTAAATAGTCCATCCATCCATTCCCTAAACCGCTTGTCCTGGTGAGGGTCACGGCGGCAGCAGTCCAAGGAGAGTGGACCAGACATCCCTTTCCTCAGCAACAGATTCCAGCTCTTCCTGAGGGGGGATTCCCAGGCATTCCCTGGGAAATTTACATTTGCAGCGCAACCAACATATTGTGGAAATAGGTTCATAGCGATTTGCTTTGAGAATTTGCTCTGAAGATCTGCTGTTTCGGAATAGCCATGTCGAGCGTTGCTCCTCTCTCGCTGGCGACGTTTTGAGTCCCGCGTTGAAGGTCGATGATGCCTCTAGTGTGGGAGGCGAAACGTCACGAAGAGACGCTCGGCACGGCGGTACCGAAACTGCGATTCCTGAAGAGCAATTCTCATAAAATCTAGTTGTGAAAAGCTGCGGCCTGACTTAATTGCTCATTTCCACTCACCCTCACCCCCATCATGGAGAGGGTTTTTTTTTTATCATTGAAACATTGATTAGATAATTCCGTTTTTAAAGTGCTTTCTTGTCAGAAATTCTTCACCCTGCAAATAGAAACCGTCCTCCCCGCCCCATAAGACGCCCCCGACAGGCTGTGCGTGGACATTCCTCTCCGGCCAATAATATCCCGCGACTTCTCTGCTGCGGACCAAGATATTTATCTCACCATGTGCAGGGACCCAGAGGCTGATTTACATTTCAAAATAGAGCTGACGACCCAGATGAAATGTCACTGCAAGTTAGCGTTGCGAAAACAATTGAGGGACAATGGGTTTCCAAGGCTCGCCGCTGCACTACCCTGGTGGCCCCGTCGACATCCCGGTAGAAATTTGGACACGCTAAATCGCGGAGAATTCTCCATACGGAGTCTGCAGTTGCGTGTGGTTGTGCGTGAGGCCAAAACTTATGCTTAACGTGTTTTAAAAGTAGTTCAAGTTGACACGCTCGGAGCTCAGGATGCCTCCAACGTGGGAGGCATTAAACATCGCGAAGGAGAGAGAGGGAACGCTCAGTGACACGGCTATCCCGAAAGAACAGCTTTAAATAGCAACTATCATGCATCGAGCCGTGAAAATCTAAATCAGTACAGTGGTCAAAATTGTTTAATTTAGATTTTTTTTAACGCCTTGTCTGTGCTCTACTACCGAACCTCTGCAGCTCAAAATACCTTGCGGAGTTCCATGAAAATGCAAGGGGCTGTGTAAGCAAATGGGAAACTGTAATTTAACCATCGCGCTTCGAAGAATCGCAAAGAAGAAGAACGCAACAAATGCCGGAAAGCACAGAAGCCTGACGTCCGGCCGATTGGCGTAAACACGTGTAGCAGGAGGTGCAGCCCAGGGAACTGTGATCCGGGAAACAATAGAGACACAAGGGAAAGGGAAGAACTGCAAGAAATTGAACGGAGGATGGGAAGGAAAAGAGGTGGCCGGCAGTGAGTCGACAATCGGGTGAAAAGGGAGGGTCAGGCGGCAAATGAGGAGGCGAGAGGAGTTAAGTCTTCGTACGAACCCAGCTACGGAGTCCCGTGGAGGTCAACAGTGGATGTTCTCGTGCGTGACGTTTGGCTTGTGCTCCAAATGGGACGTTTCACGAGTCTCTTGTTGACTCCGGCGTAAAAGTCTAAGGGCGCTGAAGCCAATTATCGGTAGTGCTGTTTTTCCTTCAAAGCTGTTTTTTTGGGATAGCCCTGCCTTGCACCCTGTGTCTCTTGGGATGGGCTCCGGCCCCCTGCGAACACGTATCGATTAACTGGGCACTGAAAATGACTAAATGATTGGGAGCTGCACACCATGGGGGTCTCGTCGCAATTACATTTTTAAAATGTTTTCTCATGAACCGTTGCTGAATATGTATGTGAATAGTTAACTTTTAGTCACTGTTAACACTCAAACATATACACATTTAAATTATAAAACGTTGCTGGCACATTGACTCATGGGTATAAGTATCTTAAGGAGGTCAGTTAAACCACAATAAGTACGACCAAAAGACAAGAAGGTGTGAAAAGTCTGGTTGGAACTATTAAGGCGATAGGGGACTCTGTTGCGTGTGTCTCAGATTCCACTCTCTTGCCAGATGTAGTCGCTCGTCGGGCTGTTAGCGGCTTATAAATAAAACCGTGGATTGACCTCGAATCCCCCGACTGTTCTGCGCCAGTGAGACGGGAATCTAGGCAGAAATTAGATTTTCTCGATTTGGAGCGAAAGTTTATGAAAACTGCTCCGTAATTTGGCACGACAATGAGTTAGGGAATGTTTAACGGTGATCTGGTAAACTGGTTTCTGCAACAGATAATGTACAAGTATAGCGTGCTACGGATTCGGTGACCCGAGTTCGATTCCCGCCCATGGCCAACACCATCGACGATTTTCCGAACCGGTCCCGGGTCTCTCCTAGGTCGACTCAGCCTCAGATGAGTATCCGGTGTGGCGTGTAAACATTGCCACTACGGAGACAAAGGTGACCTGACATGGGGCTGGCAACTCACTCCCTCGCGTGCTGTCCCGGCCTCCATAGGTGCTACTCGTTAACGGCACTCGATCCTACAGCCTGTTAAGGCCGGGTGGTTCTTTGCCTTTCGTGTGTGCTGAGAACGTGGAACGCACGCCCCTTGTAACGAGCCAATGTCAACGTGGATTTCGCACGTGTCAGGGATATTCCTTGAGCCCCGCGCTTTGCATGTTCAATGTAAATCGTTGGTGCGGTTACAATCTGCGATGTCACGTCCGTCATGCCGGCGCAGTTTTGTGCGTGCGCACACTATACTGCGGGTGTTATTGCCGTAAACCCAAAGTGTGCGACTGACATGTTACTTCGAAACACTATCAGCTGTCGGACAATACGAAAATGCCAGTGTCACGATGTGACGCTCTGCCTATCTCCCTCGCGACGTATCGTGGGAGGCGAAACGTCGCGAGGGAGAGATGTAGAGAGCGCTCAGTGACACGGCTATCCCGAAAGAACAGCTCTGAAGAGTAACCATCATAAATCGAGCCGTGAAAACCTACATCAGTACAGCAATCTATCTCTACCACCGGTGGAGCAGTAGATCCTGGGAGCAAGGAGGAGGCCAGAGTCCATGGAGGGGAGGGAGCCGAGGGATTGCAGTGAGTCCATTTTCTAAACAGCTTGTCCTGGTGATGATCGCGGTGGCAGCAGTCCAAGCAGAGTGAACCAGACATCCCTTTCCTCAGCAAAAGATTCCAGCTCTTCCTGGGGGATTCTCAGGCGTTCCCATGCCAGCCAAAGGATACAATCCTTCCAGAGAGCCGAGGGAACCCGCTGAGACGTAGCGGTGGAGGACGATACGGAAGGTAGCCAGGGGCTGTGCCACGGCGCGAGACGCGCATCCCGCTGCGGCCTTGTAATGACACACGGGCGAGGCGTCGGTAGCCGTGCTCTCTGTTGGAATTGATTATCGCCGTTACTCTTTAGGGGAGCGTTTCACGAGCTCGCACAAAGGCGGCAGCACAGGAAAGCGGCAAGCGCTTTTAGTAGGAGGGCCGTTCTTCCATTTGCTGCCGCCCCCGAGCCGTTTAAAGGCAGGACCGGCGCCTGTTCAGTCTGTTTCCTCCAGTTTTCCGTCCTGCTACCTTGCCCGGCTGTCTCAACCTCCACCGCTTGTTACGCACGCTCACTTATAAACACCCACGGCTTGGACAGGTGGCGCACTGGCTCACACACGGAGCTGTAAGCCCTGGCGAACTGAGTTTGAGTCCCGGTCGCGGCTCACGTCTGTGCAGAGTGGCATCTTCACCGGCCGTCGTCTTGGGTGCAAAACCCTGGTGATTATTTTTGACCTAGGTCAAAGGCCATGTCATCAATAGCATAGGTCTCCGATTCTTTACTTGGACTGTTCGACAAATCACTCAAGTGAATGCTGCGAATGACAGAGTTGGATAAATTACGTTTGTTCTTAACTGTACATTCGTCAACTGCCAAGGTGTTTTAAGTGCCACACTGTTCACTGCAAAATCCCAAAATAAGTCGGTTAGTCTCTCTGCCCATCGCCGTTTTGAAAAAGTCACAATGCCCACGTGCCCATCATGGTCATCAGCCCCGATCAATCTGCAAATGGTTATTTAGTTTTTGTTTGGTTAATATGTTAGTTTAATATATATTATTTTTTGTCAATTCACGTGTTTGTTGTGTCGCAGAAATCCTGTAAAGAGCTTGCAAGCTCGCTGGGTATGTTACTGCTGCAATCTTCTTCTTTGCGATTCTTCGAAGCACGATGGTCAGCCTCTGGACATCGTTGTCTTTCAGCTCGGCCTCGAACTGTTTGGTAGAATAACAAACATCTATCTAGCTGTACGGTAAGGGTTGTCCAGGGAATCCTGTCATGAGGCCTGGCTGAGGATGGACGTGGTGAGGTGTTCGCTTTCTGAAGACCGCTGGGATCTCTAAGTTTGTCACGGTGTTTACTACCAGTAAAGCTTTTCACCTTAATTCTTTTTTTAACCCCAAGACACTAATATATTCACACCCCACGTAACCCTATAACAGAGTCGTGAAGGCTGTCATGCGACACTACAGGAGCGGGGGAGGTTGTGTGTTGCCTTTTAGCGGTTGGGGGGGGGTTGCCCGATGTTGATGGTACTTTAGCCTCGGGAACATCACACACACATTCGATGCGTGGGTGGGTGAGTGCGTGAGTGTGTCGTGAGACGTGTGTGGGGAGCAGTAGCTCAGTGGTCGGGCTACAAACCTGGCGAGCCGAGTTCGAATCCCGCTCACGGCCAACACCAGTGACGATTTTCTGAACCGGTCCTGGGCCTCCCCGAGGTCGACTCGGCCTCAAGTGAGTACCTAGTGCAGTGCGTAAACATTGCCACTACGGAGACAAAGGTGGCATGGAGTTGGCGACTCACGCCTTCGCGTGCTGTTCCAGCGTTCATAGGTGCACGATAATGGCAATTTCCCCTACAGTCTGTTGAGGCTATACGGGGGAATCGTTGTCTTCGAGGGGGATATCTCTCACACATGCAATGCGCGCGTGTGTGTGCGTGTGATGTGTGTGCTAAACTGGGACGTGGTTCGGTGTCCCAAGGCCTCGGTCAACAGCAACGAAAATAGTGTCGGGCGCGTTCTGGTGGCGGCGAGTCGTGTTGCATGTTACGCTCCTCGGCGGTGCAGACGGTCTGACGCACCGGGCAGTGTGCGGCACGCGCACTAGCTGCAAAGTGAACGATTGATAAACACCTGCAGGCTGTTTGGCCAAGGCAGCTGCGATGGTTGCTCTTCAGATCTGTTCTTTCCGGATAGCCGTGTCGAGCGATCGAGCCGTGAAAACCTACCATCAGTACAAAAGGGAAATTGAAAGAAATGGTCTGGCTTCGTGCTATGTTTTATAATTAAATTATCGTACATATAGACAGTTCCAGGGATGCAAAAGTACATTATTTGGAAATTTGACAGGAAACACATCACTTATCATATTGATTTGGTGTGTAACAATGAATTGATTCCTTAATATTGATTAGTGAGCTCATGATGCATACATCAAGTCACGTTTGTTAAAATCCAGTGAGGAATGAGTTCACGCGACCACTGCAAATGCTAGATGGCCGCTCCGTTCATGGCAATGTAAAAAAAATATATATTTGTTTTTTATCGAACTGTCGAAGTGCTAGCCTGAATTGTACCAATTCGGCAAATCGCTGGAGGTTGGAGGCAAGGAGCAGTAACTGTCTGGATATGATGGTCCGTGAGCTGCTGTGTACACCAGTGATGCCCTGACATCCCAACAGTTCACACCGGTAAGTCCGTGACATTCCAGCGGGTCCCACCAGTGATCCCTTGCCATCCCAACATTTCCCACCAGTGAGCCTAGAACGTCCCAAAGGCTCCCACCCAGAAACCAGAGTCTAGACCAACACTACAGTGTGCAAGCATCGGGCACGGTTCAGGACACTGGCTATCCAAACTGGTCCGTAGTTGCTTGAGTTAAACAACCAATGCTGCTCACGTGATGCACTTCCAGAAGGCTGTGTGGCCGACGGTATGTGTCAAATGTTTTTCTTGACGGGGACGTGTAATGCTATTTATTTTTCGCAAAATCGGTTGCTCGCAGTGCGGTGTTGCGTGCGCGTGAATGATTTTACTTGACGGATGCCTTAATAGAGTTGAGGAATCGGGTTCAGTTTCAGCAAGATTGTGTGTGCACTTTGAGAGGTGGCTGGGTGACTTTTGGGTCGTAGCTTAGTTATTGATCACTGTACACAGAAAACAAACCAGAAATCAGTTCAAACTTGTTTTGACTGTGCGGAGTTTGTATGTTCTTCTCATGTCCGCGTGGGTTTTCGCCGGTTTCCTCCCACAGTCCAAAGACATTCTGCTGCATTGGTTAATTGGCCTGCGAACTAAATTTCCCCTGTTGCCCTATGATGGACTAGCGTGCCATCCTGGGTATAGCCCCCGTGTCTGCCGGGATGGGCTCCGGCTCACCGCGACCCTGTATAGGGATTAAGCTGTTTCTGACTCGATGGATGGATGAGCAGCTCCAACTTTCATTGGGACCTCTCAGGTGTTGCCACCTCGGGGCGGCGGTGACCGACAAGTGACACAACTGGGCGCCTCGTGCACGGTCGTGGCCGATTGGGCGCCTGGTTCCGAGCCGCAATTCGAACGGTCCGTGCGAGAGTGATGGGATCGTGAGGGAACCGCGAGGTAAAAGACCGCCGAGTTTGCTCAGATGCGGCAAACAAGGGCCACGCGGTGCTCGAGATGTTTGCCGTGAGGGCTGCCGACTCCATGCCCCACCTGAGCAAACAGATCCCCTACACGGCCTCGCAAGACCACTGTACCTCACCGAGGAGTCTCGCTCCCAAAGTAGGACACGAGGCGGAATTTTGAAACAACAGCGTTCGTGCTCCGAGCGACAGAAATAGCACGGCGTCCAATCTTTAGATAAATGTTTACTTGGCGCGTGACAAGCCATTGTCAACACCGCATGTTGTGCCCGTTTCGCTCGACGTCGTTTTTGTTAAATAATGAAATGTTAAAACGACACGAGGTTTGTTTTTTTTCTTCTTACTCTGCTGATGTCGGTTTTCACGGCTCGAATTATGCTGGTTGCTTTTCCATCCATCCATCCATTGTCAGAAACCGCTTAAATCCTGTGCAAGGTCGCGGTTAGCCAGAGCCTATCCCGGCAGATACAGAGGGCAAGGGAGGGCTATACCCAGGATGAGACGCCAGTCCGTCACAGGGCACCGGGGGCAAATTTAGTCAGCAGGCCAATAAACCTATGCAGCAACATGTCGTTGGACTGTGGGAGGAAACCGGAATGCCCGGCGAAAACCCAAATCAAGAAATATCAGTTTAATATCTGTGTGCAGGCTTTGAGTCTGTGTGTTGTTACATTGGTTTGACGAGCGCCATGGCAGGCATTGGGTCTCAGTGGGTACACTCACCTTGCCACACACGGTTACTCATCGGTTCGTTCATCAAACGGACTACATTAATAAATGAAACGCCTCAATAATACATGCTCCTTTTGGTCCCTTATCAACTGTTGTTAAGTCAACTTTGTAGTTTTTTTTTTACAAATGCATTGCATTATTTCACTCGCCAAGCGTAAACATTTCAGTGGCGTAAATCACGATATTCCAGGAACGTACACATCAGTTAGCTCATGGCTGACCGTTATAATGATGGCAATCAGGGGTGAGAAGTAACAACGTTGACATTGTTTGGCTTTTATAGGCAAGTGCTACTTGTATCTTCTTTACTAAACATTATTTCAATGAACATGTATTGAGGTGGTCTAGTCCGTCTAAGGCCGTCCTTTTCGTTGCCGTGGGGTTTCGTCAGGCACTCCGGTTTCTTCCCACAGTCCGAAGACATGCTGCTGCATAGGTTAATTGACCTGCAGACTAAATTGCCCCCGGTGCCCTGTGATAGAATGGCGTCTCATCCTGGATATAGCCGTGCCTTGCACCCTGTGTCTGCCGGGATAGGCTCCGGCTCACCGCAACTCTGTATCGGATTAAGCGTTTTTTCATAATGGATGGATGGATAATGCTCTTTGAGTACCACAGAAGAAGTTTATAACACATGTCAGCGTTGATTTCTGAGCAGGTCACAGTGTGCAGTTGGTAGCACAGCTCACCTTGGGGGGGATTTGTGTTTACTATGGGAAGTGTGCCGCGGATTAGTGGTTACCACTGAGGCGGTTTTGAGCGTCTTGGATTTGTGACGGCGCTGCCTGGCGTTGCCAGAAATCTGAAGCTAGGGATTTTACTCCTGCTCAAACCCAATGCTCGTCTCCATTGGCAACCTGCATTCCGGGTGGCAGACTGGCACAGTGGGTTACCCACCGCGCCTGCCCCAAGCAGTCGATTCCTGCATCGGGGCGGTCTTTCTGTCCTGCATGGGTTTCCTCCGGGTTCTCCGGTTTCCTCTAATAACGAAAATAAATTTTCCATGAATTGGCCGATAACATCATAATACACAGGACACAGTGTCTGGCAATACTGACGCCGGCTAACCTTGTGGCTTCCCCCCCCCGCACCTCTGCGTTTTTCTTGCGCCTCTGAGTCGTTCTCTCTTCGGATGAATACCTTCGACATTGAACATATACCGTGCCCCGCATCATAAATCGCAATGTCAAATTATTAAG
>JAZEWU010000008.1:856592-896230 GCA_036362915.1 Geotria australis | reverse complement strand
AGCTCCTCGGCCTCGAAGTGTTTGGTAGAATTCGCAGGCAATACCAAGTATTGCTTGACAGGGATCGCGACGTGAACGCTTCTACCTTGACCCCCCCCCCACAATCCATTAAATTGTCACGATTCAGGCTAGCAATTTGATTGAAGAATCGTTTGTCTCTTAACTTTTGTGGCGATAGTTAGCGGTCCACATGTTTACAAACGTGGCCTGAGCGGTCACGTGAGCCCATTCCCTGCACCACGCTCAGCATCGATTCTCACACGTGCCAGCAATGTATCGTTGCACCCATGTCGGTGATCCATCCATTCTCAGAAACCGCTTAATCCTGTACAGGGTTGTGGTGAGCCGGAGCTCAAGGCAGGGTTTTACCCAGGATGGGACGCCAGTCCTTCACAGGACACTGGGGGTCATTTTAGTCAGCAGGCCGATTAACCTATGTAACAGCGTGTCTTCAGACTGTGGGAGGAAACCGGGGTGCTCGGCCAACACCCACGCGGACACGGGGAGAACAAGCAAACTCCACACAGAATGTTTTTAAATAAGAAATATCACCGTAAACGTTGGAGGCATCCTCCGGCGTTCGAGGACTGTTGCTGTTGCCGGTTTAAACTATCCAGATTTACCCGGGTTTGCCGGTTGAACCCCCCCCCACCCATGTTGGGCATTACCTGAAGTAAACCGACTGACCGACTGGTGAATGTGTAATAGCGATTGTGCTCGAAGTAATGCGCTCGGAGGAAAAGAGGCCCCACGTGGAAACAACGGGCGTCTTTGTGCAGCCCCGTGCTGCCCGTTACACATCACTGCTGCCCGTGCTTGGTGCAGTGCTCACCCATTATTGGCTGCACAATGACCACTGCTAATTAGCATTCTCTGGCAGCGGTTAGAATGGCACAGGATACTCTTTCAATCGAAACATTCTTCACTTATCGCACAAGTAACTCGTTGCTTCTTGGCTCGCTTTGACACACGCACCGGTGTGGACACATTCTCAGTACTACTGTGTGCTCCCCGAGCTGTTTATTATTTAGTTGAGTTACCTTGTGAGTTCAAGCTGAATGGCAAACGTTGAAAGTCATTTAATCATTTAATGACCTGACAAGACCTGGGTGGAGAGCGGGGTATCATAAAAATGATAATACCTGCTAACCAGAGATTTGCTGTCAAGAGCTGTTCTTTCAGGACAGCCGTGTCGAGCGTTCTTCTTCTGTCCATCGTCACCTAAACCAATAACATTTACGAACCAATTTGGGCACCTGCGTCAAACTCGGTTATTTGTGTTTGTAGATAAGCTCATTATGTCTAAAGGCAATGCAAACAGCTCCAAGGCTCTCGCTATGTGCGTACAGTGAAATGCAAAGTATCATGGGTAGGTATGAAGTTTGGCGATGCTACAGCGTGAGCAAATGCCAGCTGGAATGCCGAGGCTGGCAGGTCACACACACACACACAACAGTGGCCTGGACGTGTTGACAAGCCTTAATGAAATGTTGACTCTGCACACAGTAGCACTAAGGTCACTTTTTTGCTGGATAATGAAGCAGCTCCATGCTTTGACCTCGTCCATTGCTTTGCCCCGTGCTTGTCTGTTTGTCAGCCTGTCGGGTGGAGACGCTTTCCCACGTTCCAGCAAGTGGAACGGCACACCCGTGTGTGAACATTGCTCCCGAGAGCTGCTCCGTCGGGATAGCCGTGGCGAGCGTTCCTCCTCTCTCCGACATTATGATCGTATCGGCCAATTAATTAATGAGTGGAACATCTCATGTGAAGCCTGGGTAAATTTATTTATTTTAGTAAATTCGCGTGTTTGTTGTGTTGCAGGAATCCGGTATAGAGCCTGCAAGCTCTCTGGGTATTTTTCTGCTGTAATAATAACCATCTACCTATAACAGACCCGACCTCTGTGGGAAGCAACGCATTTCGACAGATTTATAGAGAACCGATTTAACGTTGTAGGGTTTGACAGCTCAGTGTGTGAGAATTGCTCTCACGACCTGTTCTTTCAGGATAGCCGTGTCGAGTGTTACACAGTACCAGCACGTAAAATATACTTGTAAACAAGTGAAAGTTCCGGTAGGTGACACTTTCCTGAAAAGTGTCACCTACCGTGGAGGTGAATGTCCTGAGCGTCGAAGTGCAACGTCCTAGCTCGCATTGATCGGCACTTGTCGTGACAGCAGCTGCTCACTGCTTAGTGGCCACAGGAACGCATCGATCCCTCTGAAGATCGTGGTGCTCGGCACACGGCAGAGTGGGTCACGTGACTTTCCCAACATTCACCAGTCAGCGTCTCCAGAGAGGATATAAAATATGTTCATAAACGAGATTTCCGTAGGATACAAATTGATGATGCTGATGGTGACAAATTTTGAGAATTGCTCTTAAGAGCTCTCAGGAGCTGCTCGCTTGAGAGTCGCTCTCAAGAGCTGCGACGGTGCGCCTCGCACATCGGAGGCAAATCTGTGCGAGGATCAGTTCACAACGGCTTTTCCGAAGGAGCAGTTCTCGAGGGCGATTCTCATATCGAGCCGCGAAACCCTCCGTCGATAGATGATAAACATTTTGTGTCCGTGTCCCAGGGTTTCGTAGCAACGGCCTGGGTGACATTTCCGAATCGACGGCGAGCCTTCGGAACACTCGCAGTAAAAACTGTCGTTGTGGAACATGCTGAATCGCACGGAGAGCTTTTAAACGCTGCTTTTTTATTTATCGTTTGACCTTTAGCGGGTTTGCCAGTTTAACACGAGCGGCAAAGGCCGATGATGCGGTGATTGATCCCCTTAATATTTAATGAGGAGGGTACAGTGCAGTTGCTGCCGCGTTGCTTTTGCTCGGAGGGTCCTTCCCCATACCTCGTGACGCGTCCGTTAACAAGGCCTTGAGGAAGTGAAATAATTGGGTTTTGGCAAGATTATTTTAAAAATGTATTTCACACCCGGGCTTGAAAAGGGATTTGTGATTTCAGCAGCACACTGAGCTTGCTTGCTCGGGGACATAGTCATGTCTGTCCCATTTTTTCTCAGCCAGGCAACCCATGGCACCTGCGTCTGTCCCTTGACCTCCTGCCAATAAACCTATGACATTTGACGTGGCCTCAAAGTACACATGGCCTGGCACAAGCGCCACGGTGACGGCACCGCCACTTAGTGGCAAACGTCGGTTGTCGTTGTTTTCTCTCAGTTCGGTGGCGTAGTGGTTTAGCGCAGTGCACTACAAACTGGGCGACCCACGTTCAAGCCCCACTCACAGCCACCACCAGTTATGATTATGTGAACTGGTCTTGGGCCTCCCATGGATCCACTCAGTCTCAAATGAGTACCTTGTGCGACTTGTAAACATTGCCACTAGGGAGACAAAGGTGGCAGGGCATGGTGCCGGCCACCATAGGTGCTCGCTAACAGCAATAGCCCCAACAGTTTGGCCAAGGCTATACGGGGGATCTTTGTCTCTCAGTTCTGCGATAGGTTTTCAGTTGTCGTTTACAAACCGTGGGTATAAATGATTCAAGGATGCAACAGTGAAATCCTAAACACTCGCTAATCCGGACGATCACTTTCGTGTCAAGCTTCTGCTCCGCGAGAGAGCGGCGCTGGTGTCGGATGTTCGTGTACCACTGATGGATCCACGTCAAGGAGGTTCCCTTTCAAATGAAAAGCTCACGGCCCCAAGTGATGATGAACGCAACGCTAAGTGGTGACTTGTGGCCGCCAATCGATAGCGCCTCAACGGGTAACGCCGCGTTAAATGGGGGCCTAAGTAATTCTGGCTTTTAATTACCAGATATAGTGAGGTCACTTAACAGCCCTGAGCTGACAGAACGGATTATAGATCATTGTAAGCGGGGAACTGGTCTATTTGCTACCATAATATCTCATCGCTAACTGTCTGCCTCGTTGCTATGTGTATCCTACCCACCTACTGGTACGTGTTAGAATGTGGAGAGGATTTTTATTCTCGGCGCAAACCATGTGAGGAAACTTTGTACAGTGCATTCTGCACTTCTCGAAACTAATCCTTTACCACAAATGCCAGTGTACAGTGCATCGGTCATTGGCAGGCTGCGGGCCAAAGCAAAGTTTGCGTAAAATCTGTTGCAAATGTGCATTTCAGGCTAATAGTTTACAAATGTCACTTTACCAGCATCTTAAATTTTATCTTAAAAGCCTTATTAAGAAATGTCATTGTGCCACATCGACGTTAATAAACACTCACCGACATGATTAAAACCACATTTTAAGATGTATCGATGTAGGTTTTTTTTTTACGTGGGCAGCAGAGTTGCTCGGCGGCTTAGACGTTTAGAGACGTGTATTATTACAGCAGAAAATACCCTGTGAGCTTCGCAAGCTCTGGAAGCGGGATTCCTGCGATGCCCGAGGGTCACAAAGCGCTCTTTGTGACCCTCGGGTAAAAGGCGCTATATAAATTGAAATTATTATTATTACAACAAAGGTGCGAACGAAGCAACATAAACAATTTCACAAATTTACAGCGTTTATTTGAGCGTAGATTAAAAAAAATATCGCCATATCATAAGGCAAACAGTAACACACAGTGTTGCGCAAGACAAAACGGTGAAACAATTGCAATAAATCGAGAAACGAAGAAGCGCAAAATCGTAACGGCGGTATGGGAACAAGTTGAAGAAGCTTGTTGCGAACACAACACACGCAGCCCTAGAAGCCACCCACCTATTAATTTGGCTTGGGTGACTTGCAAAGCACGGAGAACTCGTGCGGAGACCCACGTCAATATTGTCTCGAGGCAATGTTTGGCCTGGAGATGCCGCTCCCCGCGGGTCACAGCACTCCGCGATGTGTGCACAGGGCGCCGTGAGCGCGCTCTCGCTAGCGGCGGGAACAGAGAGGGAACTGACTGTCGATGCCGTAGCCCATATAACTGACGAGAGCGGTCTACGGTTTGTCTGTCTCTGGCTCGCTGCTGCTGCCCATCAGTCGGTCATGTTTTGTCTCCCAAGTTGGATGCATCGTCAGGCGTTGAATGCAGCAAAGTTGTTGTCGCTGCCGGTTTTAAGTGGCTGCTGTACGGCTTGACCCGGGCTGGCCGTTTGCGGCCACATGACCTTCCTGACGCCAACCTCCCGTCGTTGGAGTTTATTCGGAATCGTTGTTCGAATGGAACCTGTTCACCAAGGGACGCCCTAGCAGGAGTACTGGATTTCATACCCGTTCACCAAGTGAGGCCTTAGCAGGAGTGCTGGACTCCAGGTCCCACAGCTCCGAGGTTTTTTGGAACATGCAAACCCTGATCCATGGCGAAGTGTGCGGGGCACTCTAACAGTAAGTAGGTGGACACGGCGGCGGGGCGTGACATTCAAAAAGGCCGCAAGATTGACACTTCCTTATGGCTGATAATTGGATCTGCTGGCAGTGTGTGTGTGTTGTCTACAACACGCGCCCCCTGTTGGGTTTCACACAATGATGTAAAGCTTCAATATTCTTAACCTTGGCATCTTTCCACACGACGGGGGCATTCTCGCACGCGTCGGACTACATATTAACCTTCCCTCGCCTGGATGGGCCACGGATCTACGGCGTTCGTGCGTTTGACGAGCGTCTCGAGTCGACGAGATTGATTCAATGAGCCCCTGCTCCGTACTCGTGTCTACGGTTGAACTTGACCCCGCGGTTTCTAGTGAGAGACAACGTGGTGCCGCGTGACTCGACGCCTCGCGCTGATTGTTCGGTTTTTCTCTGTTTCAGGGGCTACGCGGGAAATCGGCTCGGCGTTTACCCGGATGTGTATGAGACACAAGAGCATTGAATTCAAGCTTCGCCAGTTCTCCGTGTAAGTTTTAAAACAAATTAATTACACGGCACCATCACAAAATTAGACCGGTGGGTTGGCGCCAGCTCACCGTGTGGCTGCCTTCCCCCCCCTTTCTGAGGTTTCCTGCAGTGCCTTAGGACCTGTCGATGAAAGGCGCTACTATATAAATGTAATCAATTGTTATTACGATTTCCGCTGAGTGTTTAAATGCTGCAACTCTCAATTAACCCAGCCTCGTACGTTCTTTCTCCAGGGCCTTGCTCGACAGTCTGATCAACCCGTTGCAAGAACGACTTGAAGACTGGAAAAAATCCACCAATCAGCTGGACAAAGATCATGCAAAAGGTGCAGAACAGAGACATAAGCACAACTTCGTCTCCCGTTCGCGTTGATCAGTCTGATCACTGGTGTGGCATGTTGGCTGTTCAATTTATTCATGCGAATGCTTTAGAAAAATGTGTTAACTGAGCAAGATTTAAGTGTAAACATTTCACATGTATATTTTAAACAACTGCGTACACTTTTAGCGCTACGTGGAAGGAAGTAGTTTGAATAATTTACCGCTCATTGGACACAACTGTGGGTTTAGTATATCATCCTCGCTGAAAATCAACCGCAGCCTGTATGTTGCATAATATAAGTGAACGGGGAATTGAACGTTTCACTAAATGCACATGTTTTTGTCGCGGTAGATTTTAAAAGAGTGAGACAAGAGATTAAAAAGAAGTCTCTCGACACCATGAAATTACAAAAGAAAGTCAAGAAAGGTAAGTGCCATGGTCGATGATGGATTCGTCCAGTTTTTGCGAGTTTTTTTTAATTCATGTCTTGACCGAGGGTTCGAATCTTTCATAAGCACAAGTTGTATCTGCACGACACCAAGGCGTTTGTCACATTTCAACATTCCGTCGCACATATCGATTGCTTGTCTGAAACGTCAGAGAGCCAGAAACATCCAATAAAGAAATCCAGGTGGAAGCAGTTACGTCAACAGAAAACTGGCATCAGCCAATAGACATCAGAAGAATGTGTTACACACTTGGAACAAGATCGCCTGTAGGGCGGGTACTCTGCTCGTTTTGTAAAAGTGCTTGTCGTAGGAGACAGGCTCGATGCCCCACTGAATTTGGTGTTTGTGTTCTGGGCCTTACACATTTACAGATAAGACAAATGCAGGATGTTAAAACTCAACGCATTTGTTGACAGCACTGCCTAACTTACCATGTGTGAAGAAGTGCCGTTTCGGGAAACGTCACCTATTATATATATATATTTTTTCCTTTTAAGGCCACGGTGTTCTGGACAAATGTTTTGCATATTTTCCTTAATCGTGCTTGTGCACCACTGTCACCGCAGCGGCAACATCAGTCGCGGAATCGCCGAATCATTTGCTTAACGAAGGACGTTTTAAATGAGATTCCGTTCGTTCTTTTGGCCACGTGTCTCCGTTAGTCCCGGCCGATCCACAGCTGCTTCACTCAGCCGCCTCGAGCAGCTGAGAGGAAGTCAACTGCAGTTGTTGCCCGGCAGCCACACACCTCGGCCGTGTGTCGCGCGCCGCCCTACGTCATGTGTTGATAATGAGAAACGAAAAGACTTTTAAGTTGCTTTTGTGTTTTTTTGGAGAGACTTGAAAGCAAAAGGTAACAGGGTAGACTTGCCTGTGGGAGGGGTGGGGGGATTTCCAGAGTGTGGGGTCGTACTGGTCTAAAGAGCGACCACAAATCCGTACAGACGCATATACTACCATTGGGACACATTGACACTCATAGAGACACTTAGACTCACTTAGCGATCCATAAGCTCGCTTAGAGACCCATAGGCTCACATAGATACTCATAGACTTACTTAGAGACCAACAGACTCGGACAGCTAAAGGAGCAACCACCAATGGAGCAGGGAATCTTGCGAGCAAAGAAGAGTCCGCTTGTGTCTATAAAGCATTAAAAGACCGCATGTGATGGACTGGCGTCCTAGGCTGGGTATAGCCCTGCCTTGCGCTCTGTGTGCCAGAATAGGCTCTCGCTCGCCGCGACCCTGTACAGGATGAATGGATGAATCATTTTAGTGCCACCTACTGATCGCACGACGCCGGTGCCTCTGCCGTTCAGATGACAGCGTGGATTAAACCCAGTTTAAACGGTGTCTTGGGCCTTGTATTGTAGGGTTTTTTTGACCCGCTGCCCCACGCTACTCATTCGTCACATTCGGTGGCATCTGAAGCTGCCTGGATGATGCGCTGACAGGAGAATAGACCCGACGCTTCATCACTGCCAGCGCCGC
Organism: Geotria australis; assembly: GCA_036362915.1. NCBI lineage: Eukaryota > Metazoa > Chordata > Hyperoartia > Petromyzontiformes > Geotriidae > Geotria > Geotria australis. The sequence goes on along the minus strand of JAZEWU010000008.1, from coordinate 888,157 downwards.
TGCCAGCTCACTTGGTGTTGGCGAGCGTCTGCGGGGATTAACACCTGCTGCTACGGAAAGGCAAGCTGTAGTGACCAGCTGTGAGCAAAATGAGACTCCACTGGGCCAGAAATGCGAGCAGAACTTGCCAGCTGCTTGCGGTTGATAACCTGAAATATTTGCGGGATTAAAGTGCTGCCGTCTTTTACAATTAAGCTGCCAGACGTGTTTGATGTTTGTGCACGGAACTGCTGAGTGGCGGCTGGAATAAGCCTCTTAACATGCTTGCTAAAATTTTGACTTCAAATAACCTCAGAGCACGGGAGCGGTGGCACACTGATGAGCACAACTTTCTGCAAACCTGGCAGGCCTGATTTTGATTCTTGGCTACAGCTGACGAGTTGATATCGGAACACTGTTCCTGGCCCTACCAACTTGCTCTGACCAGTGTGGTGAAGTATGTTAAAACAATACCATTCATCCATCCATTGTCAGAAACCGCTTAATCCTAAAAGGGTTGCGGGGAGCCGGAGCGTATCCCGGCAGACACAGGACGCAAGGCAGGGCTATACCCAGGATAAGACGCCAGTCCATCACAGGGCACCGAGGGCAATTTAGTGAGGCCAATTAACCTATGCAGCAGCATGTCTTTGGACTGTGGGAAGAAACGGGAGATGCCGGCGAAAACCCACGCCGACATGGGGAGAGAACATGCAAACTACACACAGAAAGGCACCCAAGCCGGGATTCGAACCCGGGAGCTTCTTTCTGTGGAGCGGCAGCGCTACTCACTGCGCCACTAAAACAATACCCATGACTGATATCGACATGGGGTAGCACTTCTTTCTAACAATAGTTTTACAAAGGACTGAACATCATCATTATTAACTTTATATAAATTCATTTAATCTCAGGCTAGGCGAATCAAGGACAGCATTATGTGCTAGCATAATGCCCACAAGCACGCCGATCGGTGGGGTAACTAGTAACTGTGTGTCCGTGGCCACACCAAGGGAAGGGCAGCAGAGGTGAGGGTGTACCACGTGGGAAATTAAAAATGAACGCGAGAGGGAAGAGAGAAGAACAGAACGGGAGGGGGAATGGAGGAAAGGATGGAGGAGGCCGAGTCAGCACGGTGTGTATTTTCACAGCGTAAAGCGGGAAGGATTTCAGAGCAGGAGTGGCTTGCGCTTATTCAGATACAGTGTATAGCTGTTATTTCAGAAAGAAGATACGCTCGCCAGGGCGAACCCAAACAGAACAGCTCGTAAGAGCGGTTCTCGCGTTCAAATATGTTAATCAATCGCACGTTTAAATGCATTCACAAATCATTATTTTCATACAGGCATTGTTATTAAAAACACCGCAAATCAGGAAAACCCGTCGACAGCCCTGGAATTTGTAACTCATCCTCGGTCGGGCGCGTTGGGGAGGGAAGGCTCCGCGGCAGGGAGTTCAATTTGAATTTAATTTTATAAATCGACCCTTATGGTTTACCACGTCGGTACGCGTGACAGTAAAGCACGCTGACGGCCATGGCCGTTGCGATGAAAGTGGCGGAGCGGCGGCCAGTTCACAGTTCAGTGGGGCTTCGGTGACCCGTGTCGCGCCGCGGGCGAATGCACGTCCGCCCGTGGAGAAATCTGGACAAGCCTCTCTGACGCACGTTCTGTTCTTAGCCAGGGCGCACGGTTGTGGCGCATGTGTCAGGCCCAGCAAGGCATAGGTAGTACAGCAAGTGGATTGTGTGCGCCTGTGCGTGTGTGCTATCGTGGGCGAGCGGTGGCACAGCGGTTAGAACGCCGGGCTACAAACCTGGCTATGACCCGAGTTCGAATCTCGCTCACGGCCAAGAACAGTGACGATTTTCTGAACCGGTGCTGGGCCTCCCCGAGGTCGACTCAGCTCAGCCTCAAATGAGTACCTCGTGTGCTGTGTAAACATTGTCACTAGGGAGACAAAGGCGGCCGGGCGTGGTGCTGGTCACCCACCCTCTCGTGTGCCATGTCGACCTTCATAGGTGCTACTCGCTAACAGCACTTGACCCTACAGTCTGTTAAGGCAATACGGGGGATCTGTTTCTTTGTTATCGAAGCTCGTTTGGGCAGATTTAACGAGTTGTTTAAAATAAAAATAAACATCTGAATTAGAAAATGAATGCATTAATTATAATTACAATCGTGTATGCTGGAAAGCCTCAGCAGAGTCTTGGGACAATTTTTCACGAGGGCCCTGTCAGGTGTTTGCAATAAGGGGTGATTTTGCTGCTCTGTGTAACCCCGAATGAGCACTTTTTTCACCGCTGGGATCGTTGGAGAATACCATTTACATGCTATGGTTTTAATAGCTATGCGAGGAAACCGGAGAACCCGGAGGAAACGCACGCATTTTCTGGCAAACGTTTCCCGCCGGCTTACTGCGTGGCTGCCTTCCCCCTCCCCCGCCTCTCTGCGGTTCCTCGTGCCTCTCCGAGTCGTTCGCGAACGAACGAATTACTGCTGCGAATCCTCCCCGCGCGGCGCTTTGCAAGTGGTAAATTATTATTTAGAGCAACGGCCTGACCCTACCTCCCCACAATATTCACCACAGGCCAGGCTCCGATCTGTTTCCTCAGATCAAGTTTAGTCCCAGTGGGACGCTGCACCAACAGTGAGAAGGGAAGCGAGGGGCGGGAAAGAGGGTCGATGGAGGCTGGTGCCTTTAGAAAGGTTGTAAACTTTCTTTTCACAGGCTAGGAATGCCTTACAAGGCAGTGGGGAAAAAAAGAAAAAAACGCCAGCGTAAATTACGCTCTGAACGAGTGCCATTGGTCCATTGGTCCGGGGCAGCACTTTACTACCATCTTTGTTCGGGCTCGACTGAGTGTCAACGATGCTTACACTTCAGAGCCTCTCGTCTCGTATCTGTGCGGTAAACATGGAACGCTGGGCCAACCAACGTTGGGCTGATCTTGGTTTGATGGTTCCAACGCTGGCCGTTGTCCCCTCACTCGTAGGCCGTGATCTTATTGTGGTGGAGGGGTTTGCGTACTTCAATGAACCCCAGAGCTTTGTCGCCTGGAGTCTAGCACTCCTGCTAGGGCCTCCCTTGGTGAGCAGGTCTGGTCGTAGGTTCCAGACAAACAGCGATCCGAAGACCCTCCACCAAAAGGAGGTGTTGGCGTCAGGTAATTCATCCATCCGTAAAATTCTGCTCTTATACACCACTGGGGGGGAAACCGGCCAACCTGGACAGCGGCCGTTTACACTGGCAACAACAACAACGACTGCACGCTGTTGGCCAAACGTTGGCATGTTTGCTGGGAAAGTGAATTCGGTCAGTTCACAGAGATTTTTTTTATCCACTGCTCCGCAAAGACTCCGTCCTCACCATATTTGGTCAGATGGGGTTGTTTATCCATACTTCACCATGCTGGTCAGTGGAGGTTAATTAAGAAGGGGTCCTGGGACTGCTGCAGTTGTCACTCGTTACGCAGGATAGATGTGACTGGAATCGAACCTGGGGGTCTCGGGGGTTCATAGTTGTACAGTGTGCAAACCGCTGCACCACCGCTGCATCCCTAGCTGGAGGCACAGTGTGGTGCTGAATTCCATCCGCCTTTTCAAATAAACTAGTTTGCAGTTTTTTCCCTCGTTCTTCAGCATTTTCGCTTTATAGAAATGGTAATTCTGTCCTATTTTGCGTCCGACACAATACCGCGAAGGCCTTTGATCACCACCTCCGCGTGGAAATTCCAAAGAAAATGTGTAATTACCGTAAATTGGCGTCGACAACGTCGAGGCACAAATGCGTGTGTGTAGGGGAGCGAGCGTGCGTGTGTGTGTGTGTGATTCATGAGTGGAAGCCTGTGTTGCGTGCACAATGAACACATTATGTTCTCTCTCTGCTATTCAGGACTTGTGGCAAGGTTAATTATGCCTCAAAGTAATGTGTGCACAATTTTGCGTAATTTTACAAGCGCATTATGAGCGAATAATATTGGGAGTGGAGCAGTGTTGCAGTATTTTGCCGCAACTGAGCTTTGAAACCGGTGACGTGAGTTCGATTCCTGGCCACGGCTAACAAACGAGACGAATGTGCTTCTTCTTCTTTGCGATTCTTCGAAGCACGATGGTCAGCCTCTGGACATCGTTGTCTTTCAGCTCCTCGGCCTCGAAGTGTTTGGTAGAATTCGCAGGCAATACCAAGTATTACCTGACAGGGATCGCGACGTGAACGCTTCTACGAATGTGCCGATGCAGGTTTTAGCTGCTGGATGTATGAGAATTGCTCTCGAGAGCTGCTCTTTCAGGATGGCCGTGTCGAGTCTTATACCTGCAACGTGAGACGTGAAACGTCACGAAGGAGAGAGGAGGAATGCTCGACACAGCTATCTTTAAATATGAGCTTGGAGAGCAATTATCAAATTATTAAACGTGGCGATTAACATCTGAACTGGTCCGGGTGGTGGGGAGCGACCTCTTCTTTACTAACACACATCGATCGGCGTGGCGAAGTATGGTCAAAAAACAACCCTCATTACAATTATTATCATAAGCCAAGCATAGTGTGCTCAGTCATTCTTTAATTCCCCCTCGTGCCCGTGTCGTGGCCATACTGCATCGATTTAGGCTGAGCAAACGTAGCACGCACCCTCGCTAGGATCAAACGCTCCAATCCCAGCCGCGAGAATGGCCGGGAACCGATCCCACGCACCGTCCAGGATGCGGGCTCTCCTTTGTGCATCGCCCGGGCTAGCGTTCTACACGAGCGCTGGTGCGCTGCACAGCTTTGGGGGCCTTTGCAGAGGGGGCTTGATGGGAGAATTGTTACGGTTCAGGCCCTCGGTTCTATGTAAGAATGAATTGGGTTTGTTTTTTTTAACCGTAATCGTTTGTATCGTTCGTTGTTTGTAGTTTCCCCCACACGGATCGTCATTTTATTGTGGTTGTTAAGCGGGTTCGCGTGTTCCAGCGAACACCAGTGTTGCGTTGCGCGGAGTCGAGCGCTCCTGCTAGGGTTTCCCTTAGCGAACGGGTCTGGTGGTTGGTTCCGAACCGATAACAATCTGAACACCGATGGTTGCCCCCCCCCTCAGAGCTGTTCTTTCGGGGATAGCCGTGTAGAATGCCTGCCGACGCTTCCAACGAGGGAGGCGAAACGTCGCGCGCGCGAGAGAGCGAGAGCGAGGGCGCGGCGTTTGTGACTCGCGCCGCCGTGCCGCCGCAGGCAAGGGCGAGATCCAGCCGCAGCTGGAGCACGCGCTGCAGGACGTCACCGACATGTACCTCCTGCTGGAGGAGACCGAGAAGCAGGCGGTGCGCCGGGCCCTCGTCGAGGAGCGCACGCGCTTCTGCTCCTTCGCCTGCATGCTGCGGCCCGTCGTGGTACGTGCCACCCACCCACCACCCACCCCACACCCCCCGGGAGGAGGAGAGCGTGCAGGAGGAGGCGACTCGGTTGTAGCGGCAGCGTACGCTTTGTATTGTTGGGAAAGCGTGACTGCCCGGCGGTGCTTTGCCAACGATCGCGAGGCGAGGTCGCCGCTGCGTGCGATTGACCGGAGGCTGTGCGCGCAGGACGAGGAGCTGGCCATGCTGGAGGAGATCACGCACCTGCAGACCATCGTGGACGACCTGGCCAAGCTCACCGTCGACCCTCACCGCCTGCCACCGGCCAGCGAGCAGGCACGACGCGCTGCGGGCGGCACCCACCCACCCGGCTCGAGTCGCCCTGGTTACCCTGGCCACCGCCATTCTCAACCGATGGGTGGCGACCCGTCAGTTGATCGATAGATATGTTACTTACCGATGGTTCGTCTTCGGAGTTGTTCTTTCGGGATAGCCGTGAGCGAACGTTCTTTCTCTGTTCTTCGTGACGTTTCGCCTCCCACGTTGCAGAGCCTGAAAACGCCTCCGAGCTCTGCGACGCTCTACACACGTTAAGGTGTCGTCGGCCGATTAATTGGTGTTTACATTTGGGACGTAACCGGAGCGGCCGGGGGAAAAATAAACCCCCACACGTGCGAGGGGGCAACACTCGATCCAAAACAAACGAAACAGGCGGAGTCCACCTGCTGTGTACCGCCTGCTCCCGGCGAGCCAGGGTTTCACAACGTTCGTGTGGTGATCCACCAACCCTCGCTGCTGCCCCCACAAGGCTGGGTCACAGGCCACTTGTGTAGCCTCCGCCACTCGACGTTGACGATTGATGTTCAAAGCTGTTCTTTCGGGATAGCCATGTCGAGCGCTCTCTCCTTCATAGTGCTTCGCCTCCCACGTTGGAGGCATCCTGAATCTCAGAACGCCTGAGGCATGTTCTGAGATTCAGGATGCCTCCAACGTGATAACCCACATCAGTACGTGAGTTTCTCAGCCATCAGAACAGCGACTGGCCAATGCGGCATGAGGTTACCTGGAGGTCACCACGAAGAGAGGTCCGAATTCAACAGGATGTTGTGGGTGGCGGGTTGTCTGTGCAGCGGTAAGATCGGCGCCTCGCAGACAGTCCTGGCCGGGGTGGTTCGATTCCCGCCTCGGGCGCCTTTCTGCGCGGAGTTCGTGTGTTCTCTCCCCCTGCTCCGCGTGGGTCTCTTCGCTAAATCGTATTTACGAATCGTTTTTAATCTGTGTTTTCTTCCTTGGCCGAAATCCCGCGTGGGATGCCGCAGGTGATCTTGGACCTGAAGGGCTCGGACTACAGCTGGAGTTACCAGACGCCGCCGTCGTCCCCCAGCAGCTCCGGCTCCAGGAAGTCCAGCATGTGCAGGTGACGCGCGGCGCGTTTATCGCACGTTCGCTGTACGGTGGTCCCTCGCTTTGTGACGGACTAGCGTCCCATCCTGGGTATAGCCCTGCCTTGCGCCCTGTGTCTGCCAGGACGGGCTCTGGCTGTACGGGATTAAGCGGATCCTGACAATGGATGGATGGTCCCTCGCTTTACGATGGCCTCACAGCACGATTAAATCACTTTCCGACATTCGCTGCATAAGAACACCGGTGTCGCATTACTGTCAAATTTCACTCTGCGACACGTGGTACGATATGGCTGCGCGTGAGCGTGGGTGGCGCGGCAGCCAATCGGCGACGCAAACGCATCCCGCTTGGGTAGCTTCTCGGCCAATAGCAGCGCTTTTTAGTGTTTACGTCTCAACTGCCAAGGGTCTTGGAACGAATTACCGTAAAACATCGTACGGTATTATTGGTCTCACTTTACGATGGTTTTCACATGACGATACGTATTCTGGAACGGATTAAGATCGTAAAGCGAGGGACCGCCGTGCTGCCTTCTCCTGCAAAGCCAGGCTATGGCACCTCCTCGACACTCACGCAATGGGAGCGGTGGTGCAGCGGGTGACGCGCTGCGCTACAAAAGAAAAGTAACTGCATTGCGTTTAGAAGATATAATAAAATAAATACTCTTTGTAACTTGGCACGTATTCACTTAATCGAAGAGAGAACGACTCAGAGGCGCGAGGAAACTGCAGACAGGGCGTGTAGGGGGAAAAGGCCGGGCCGGGAATCGAACCGCCTCAGGGCAGGACCTTCTCTCTGCGAGGTGCGGATGTTACTGCTGCGCCACCGTGCCGTCCATCGTCATTAATGTGTTATTAATATCCCTATCAGTCACGGCACTTGCAGTGTTACAGCGGCCAAAAGGTGTTGTGTTGATGCTTGTTGTGCATCAGCAGAGGTTCCTGCTCCGATAGATTAGCGGTAATGCTGCCGCTGCGGACTCGCCCCTCGGCCCTGGCTCATCTGCTTAACGTTTGTCGTCGAAATGGCTTAAGGCAGATTAGAGCAGCGTGTGGACGCGAGTGTTAACCCGTTACGGACGAGGATACTGGTCCCGGAACACGCCCGTTCCTCAATCCTCGAACGAGCTGAACATTTGTTTACAGTAGCTCTCGCGATCATCATCATCATCATCGCTATCGGTTACTCGGTTGATTCTGTACAGAGTTGCGTGGGGCCGGAGAGTATGCCGGTAGGCACAGGACGCCAAGCGCACCGATACACGGGATGGGTGGGGATACCAGTCCGTCATGGGACACCGGCAGAAATGTAGTCGGCAGACCAATTAAGCTGGGAAGCAGCATGTCTTTGGGCAGTGGGAGGAAACCGGAGTCCCCGGCAAAATCCCACGTGCTCGCGGGGGAGACCATGCAAACTCCACACAGAGAGGCGGCACCCAAGTCCGGAGTCGAACACGGGATATTCATATTTTTTTTCCATCCATCCATCGTCAGAAACCGCTTAATCCCGTACAGGGTCGCCGTGAGCCGGAGCCTATCCCGGCAGACACAGGGCACAAGGCAGGGTTATACCCAGGAGGGCACGCCCGTCCATCACAGGCCGTCATTTTTTTCATGTTAAAGATCTATCTCTCGGAGTGGGGGGCAAAGAGCGAGCGCAAAAACAAAACGAATCGGCGTTTTGCGAGGTCGCTCTACGGTAAGCGCGCGTGGTGTGCGGTGGGGTCTGAACGCACACGCGCGTGTCCCGCAGCTCCAACAGCATCCACAGCAGCGACTCGCAGTCGAGCGGCTCGCACCCATTCTCGGCCGTGTCGCACTACCGCTACCACGGCCTGCACGCCCACGCGCCCGCGCTGCCCTCCACGCGCCTCTCCAGCATCTCGTCGCACGACTCCGGGTTCATGTCGCAGGACGTGGCCTACTCCAAGCCGCCGTCCCCGCTGCCCGCCGATGCCATCAGCCAGGTGAGCCGTCTCGCGCGCTAGTGGGGAACGGCGGGCGGTTTGGACAGTTGTGTCGGCATTCAAACCCGTCCCGCGACGCAGTGTGTCGGTAACGCTTTCAGGCATCTTGTTAAGGATGCCCCCCTGGTGGGCTTCCCTAGGATGTCTACCAGGCGCGGCCCACTGGGTGGAGACCTAGAAGCCGACCCAGGGCACGCTGGAGGGATTATATCTCTCGGCTGGCCGATCGCCGTTGTTGTGTGTAGTGCTTGCGAGCCGGCAAAGAAAGACTGAAACGTAAATTTGCAAGCTCGTTAACGCGTTGATTGAAAATTGACCCTTTACGCATATTGTATAAGAGTTGTTCTCCAGAGCTGCCCTTTCAGGATAGCCACGTCAAGCTCCCCTTCTCGGCCGTGTTGCTAAATGTCGTGAAGAAGATCGGAGAAACGCTCCACACGTCTATTCTGAAAGAGCAGCTGTTCAGACCAATTCTCAAGCATCGAGCCACGTACTTTATTGTCCAGCATGTGCGGCCCTGGTCTGCCTTGAGGTTACATTCGCAGTTGTAATATTTTTCCAATCTGTAGTCAATCCACTGCTGGATGAAGGCCTCTCTCCGCCGTCGGTCACGGGGGTTGCTCGACCATCCTTCCCTGTGTCGCCAACAGCTTAGCAAGTCCTATAACAGCTGCTGCGCGCGTGTTGGTGCTGTGTGAGTGATCAGTCTTGGTTCATTAGGATGCGTGAGCGCTGTACGCCGCTCTACCCCAAATCCCGGGGCGGTAATCCGATCCTCCCTTCTCACCGTCTCTCGTTGCGTTGTTTTCGTTGCTGTTGTTGCCGTCGTCTGCTCGGGCTTTTAAAAAAAACGACGCAAGAAGTCCCAGGGCTCCGCGAGCTCCGATGCCTCGGAGCCGGGCCTCTCCGTCAGCAGCTGCGGCTCACCGGCGCAGGCCTCGGTCAGCTCCTCCGCGGGACCCCGCGCGGACAAGGTGAGCCTCCATGCGGGCGGCCGCCGTGCGCACAAATGGACTGAGCTACCACAACACCATTGTCACTGCCACCATCACCTGCCCCACCTGTACCCTACCCAAACCCCACGCTCTCGCAAGGCCCAGTGTCCCACCGGCTGTATTGTATATATGTATGTGAACGATTCAGCGATTCGATGCAGTTCACGAATCGACGAATGCTCGACACGGCCACACCGAAAGAGCAGCTCTCAAGAGCGACTTGATGATTGTTTTAGCCGTTGTGCTGCATGTAGGAACTAAGCTGTCGCTGGGCTTTCTAGGATTAAATGCAGCAAACGTGAACACATCGATCAGGCATGTTGAACTCTTATGTGCGTAAATAGTGAGTTTAACAATTGATATTTGACGAATCGTTGAATCCCTAATATACAGTATACAGCACATGTTTCTACTCACATTTTGCATTTTAATTTATCGCACGAGTTATTTTTGCTGAGATTTTTTTTTTTCATTTGAAATTCCTCGTTTCGCTCTTGTACGTTCGTGTTAACTCGCCTGCCCGTAGCCGTCAAAAGTTCAAACCGCCGCCATGGCGGCGGCAAACTTTTGCCGAATTATTTCACGTCGAGCGTGCCATCGTCGTCCCCTTGTGTTTTTGTATTTTGAGTTTTCATCCTGGTGTTTTGTTGTTGTTGTGTGTGCGCGTTCCAGCCGTTTGTTTTCCCCGGGGCTGAGTGCGCCCTCCACACAGGGCATCCCCCCCCCCGGGGGTGCCACCCGCGGCCCGCCTCCCTCCCTCCCTACTCCCCCGTGCCCCTGCTGCCCGGCTTCACCCCATCCTCGCGCGTGCCCAGCTGGAAGGTTCGCCTCCCAGTCCATGCCACCCACACACGGGGTCCACCTTTGCTCTGTGTGACCCTGCCATACATACACACACAGTCCACCGTCTGTTCACGATCGTGCCACGCACACACACACACATAGCCCAGAACCGGTTCCGAAAAATCGTTACTGGTATTGGCCGTGAGCGGGAGTCGAACTTGGGGAAGCCGGGTTCGTAGTGCAGCGAGCTAACAGCTACAGTCACACAGAGGAAGATCTCTTATACAATTGAACACAGGTTTTTTTTTATTTGTCATAGAATACATTCTTCTTCTTCTGGCTGTCACTCAATACTGAGTATAAAATATCTGGGATCGCTTCACATGTCAATGTAAACCGATTCTGTGTGTGCATCTCCTGCCACAGAAGTTGACAAGATAGGTGTCCCGTTGCTGGGTTGGATTTTGAATGCATTATTTACTTAGTATCCAAACACACAGGGAGCGACTCAAAAGGGACATTCATGTGATCCTCACGTGAAAGTGACCGAACCTGTGTTTAGGGGGACTTTATCACTTCACAGCTTTCCCATGACACCTCAATGTATCCTTTAGAACTGTGTCAGGCCTCCAACTGATGTTTACAAACTAACTCGGGCATTGCTGTCCTGTCTCCGGCTTGAATAAAATGAGGCAGTCATTAACCGTAAATAATATTTAACGTTCAGTGGCCAGGCTGTTGGTAATGATGTAGCCTGCGCAGACCATCTGGCCCCAGGCTGGGGCCATACCAGGAATAATCCTGCCTACGCAGCTCAAAATAAACTCCCCCGGTATTTACACTTTAAGAGGGATATGTACCGTCACGTTGCGCGGCTTTGCATCGTAATTTTGAACTGGGCAAAGATTCAACGGCGCACTTATCGCACGGTTTATTAAGTGGAACTCTTTTCTTCTCTCCCCCCCCCCTTTTGCACAAACATGCAGTAAATTTGGTCTTATATGGATATTTAGGAGCGTGGGTTCACGTGTGGCCCCCACTTTATTTACAGCGATCTGATTGTTTACGTAAAAAATGTTCGCGTTGCTGCCGCTGCGCTGGAAAGTGTTGTGCAAGCAAGATTTACAAGAACAAAAAACCGTAACGCATTCAACAGTAACAACACTGTGTGTGGCCTCTAGAGAAAATGTGTTAATAGGCAACGTTACTTTTTCATACCACGTAGATGGAAGGGAATTTTTAAACGCTTAAATGACTGAAGAGAGCCTGATAATACGTGAACTTTATTTGGGAAGAACGATTCTCTATGGTGAGGGAAAATAACTGGAACACCGTATTTTGGGAGTGATGTATATTATTTTTGGAAAAGATCCCGTAGTCTGAAATTGGCTTAATACAAATGGGAATATAGTTTAACATGAAGGCCCTGGCGCCAGATATTATACATAATGAAGCACTTTTAGTTTGGGTTACATGAAAGTAAATGTGTTGTAAACTCGCCTCCTCCCAAAAGTCGATCAGTAAGTTTCGTCACATGAACTAAAACATTCAGTTCTACTTCAGCACAGCGGTGTGTTACAGAGCAAACCCACGACATTTACAATACAGTACGACATTAGATGGTTGCTCTTCAGAGCTGTTCTTTCGGGATAGCCGTGTCGAGCGTCATCAGGCCTGATGACGCTTCCAACGTGGGAAGCGAAACGTCGCGAGGGGGAGAGAGAGAGAGAGAGATCCCTCAGTGACACGGCTGTCCCGAAAGAACAGCTCTGAAGAGCAACCGTCGTGAATCGAGCCGTGAAAACCACAGTATGACATTTCACTAAGAATTTCAAACATCTTCACCAGGCTCCTAGATAAGAGGTCTCGATACGTCTTCCAGATGTTTACCTACACGGGCAGACGTTACATCACGTGCCGAACCCTGTGACGGGTGTGGCACGCGAGCCGAGCCTTTTAACAAACACTCGCGTTTCGTGCGTCCTTCTCAGGACTGGTCGAAGCCCGGTCCGTACGACCAGCCGATGGTGAACACGCTGCAGCGCCGCAGAGACAAGTCCAAGGGAAAATGCGACGACGCCGACAAACAGGGAGACAAGGACGACTCGGCCTGCCAGCTGGACGAGGGCCAGCAGAGGCCCCGGAGCATCAACGTGCCGACCGGCGTCAAGGTGCGTCCGGGTGAACGCCTGCGGGCGCATCGTCGCCGGCTCGCACGGCGGTCCCCTCGCTTCACGATATCGACGTGTTCCAGAACACCTATCCGTCCGTCCGCCCATTGTCAGAAACCGCTTAATCCTGTGCGGGGTCGCGGTGAGCCGGAGCCTATCCCGGGACAGACGCACGCATCGTAATGTGAAAACCGTCGTGAAGCAGGACCGATAACACTGTACATTGTTTTACCGTAATTCGTTCCAAGACCTTGGAAGTTGAGACGTAAATACTAAAAAGCGCTGCTATTGGCTGAGAAGCCACCCAAGCGGGATGCGTTTGCATCGCCGATTGGCTGCTGCGCCACATACGCTCACGCGCAGCCACATCGCGACACGTATCGCAAAGTTAAATTCGATTGTAATGTGACACCGATGTTCTTATAGATATAGAGCGTATATCATAAAGTGATTTCGTCGTGTTGCGACGCCATCGTAAAGTAAGGGACCGCTGTACCGCGATCTTGCCTAGATCACTGGGGCTCAAGGTAGAAGCGTTCACGTCGCGATCCCTGTCAGGTAATACTTGGTGTTGCCTGCGAATTCTACCAAACACTTCGAGGCCGAGGAGCTGAAAGACAACGATGTCCAGAAGCTGACCATCGCGCTTCGAAGAATCGCAAAGAAGAAGCCTAGATCACCGGCGCTAAGCGAGCTGCTGTCTGACAGTGGTGTGCATTCTGCGAACCCCTCGCCTGCATGCCGTGCTGTGATGGTGCTGTGCCCCCCTCCGCCTGTTACATCACAGGATTCCCGCATGCAGACCTTGCAAAGCTCACCGGGGTAATTTCCGCTGCAATCCTAAACATCTGTCCGTTATCTCCCGTTCCCGCTTCCCGCAGGGAGGGGAGGTGAGCGCGAGTGAGTTGGCCTTGGTGCTGGCTCGCGGGCTGCATCTGGAGAATCAGAAGAGCAGCCGCGACTCTCTGCAGGGTTCCAGTGGCTACAGCACGCAGACCACCACCCCCTCGTGCTCCGAGGATACGCTGCCCTCTCAAGGTAAGGAAAAGCGCATTTAAAACTGAGCAGCGCGTGGAGCGGTGAGTACCGCTGTCGCCTCGCAGCAAAAAGGCCCCGGGTTTGATTCGCGGCTCGGATGCATTTCCGTGCAGCGTTTGCGTGTTCTCCCTGTGTGCACGTGTGTTTTCGTCGGATACTCCGGTTTTCTCCTACTGCACTCCCCCACTATGGGGAGGGCAGTAGGATCTATTTTCTCCAGGCCAAACACAGACAGCTCCACAAACACCTCTCGTCGACTCGAGGTGGCCACGATATGTCTTTAAAATGACCAGATCTATGTGAGAGGCGCGATGCCTTTGACGGTCCTTGGCCACGAAATCCTCAAGTCAGTGTCCACGGCGCACAGACTCGCGCGATAACCCGCCACGTGCAACGCTCTCGTCCCGCAGTTTCAGATTCCGCCCGCGTCTCTGTGAACGGCGACGCGGAGCTGGAACCCTCCGCGGAGTTCGACCGCTCGTGCACCATCCCTCGCAACAGCGACCTGAGCCAGTCCTATCGCCGCATGTTCCACTCCAAGCGCCCGGCCTCCACCGCCGGCATTCCCAGCTGCGGCGGCGGCGGCGGCGGCGGCTCGGCGATGCCCTCGACGCCCGGGGTGGCCACGATCCGCCGCAACCCGTCGAGCAAGCCCCTGCTGCGGCGAGCCGGCTCCGCGGCGGGCCCCATTCCCATCCGCCCGCCGGTCGTCCCCGTGAAGTCCCCCACCGCGCCGGCACCAGCGGGCGGCCCGTCTCCGTCGCGCGCCGGCGGCGACGAGTCCCCGCAGCCGAGCGCCGGTAGCGCCGGCGGCGCGTCTCCCGGCGGCGGCGGCGGCGGCGGCGCGGGCAGCTCTCCCGTCGCCCCCGAGAGCCGCCGCGGCTCCCCGGGCCGCCGCGACGTCACGCCGGAGCGCGGGCGCGACACGTCCCCCGTCGTCGTCGGCGGCGGATCGGGATCGTCCGCCGCGAGCGACTGCGGCGACGCCGGCGTCGCGTCCTCGACCTCCGAGTCGGACGGGGCGTTCTCGGCTCACGGCAGCGCCCCCGGCTCCCCCACCCCGGCCGCGACGACCCCCGCCGCGGAGTCGCCCGCGAGAACCGCGGCGCGGGAGCGCGACGCCGCCGAAGAGGAGCGGCGCGGCGCGGAGGGCCGGCGGGCGTCGGCGGCGGCGGGCGGCGGCGGCGCCGCGCAGGTCGCCCGCCACCAGGGGATCTCTCCCGCGGAGCACGGCTGCCCGCTAGGGGTGAAGACCATCCCCGTTTCTCCGTGCCCGTCGCCCGCGGAGCCCGCGCAGGGAGAAGACGTGCTGAGCTCCATCCGTCGCGGGGTGCGGCTGCGCAGGACCGTCACCGACGACCGATCAGCTCCCCGCATCTGAGCCGGCGGGACTCTTCGCCGCCCGCGGATAAATGCCGCGCGACCGCGAGTGCGTCGGCGCCGCGGTGTTCTCCGAACGCGCCCGTAGCGCGCCGTTCAAAGTCGTACGCTGTCGGCTGAACGACGCGGCGTGCCGCTGGCAGAGTTATCGGGACGTGTTTCCGTCATTCGTACATGCACACGTTGCCCCCTCCCTCCCCCGCGTAGCCTGTGAAAGAAAAATCTCGAACATCGACGCAAGCAGCCGGATCGTTACAATCCTCTGATGGCTTATACAAATTCACCGTGTAACCCTGCAGTGTAAAACTCACACGTTGACCGACGCGCATTTGACAGGTCAATCGGAAGAAACCCATGTCGTCAAGTTACGTAAACATATAAGTTGCTGTAATCCAGATAGGCGTTGGTCTCATGAGCTTCAGCAGGGATGACTTCCCGCACGGATATTCAGCTCTGCGATTGTCACCGCTGCTCATATTATCGTGTTGTGTTGGTGGCAAGAGACGGGACCGTTTGCATCCCACACATACGTATTTACATACAATACACACGCCAAAAGGATGCATTTCCTGGACTCACAAGTTGCGGATTTTGTGGTGACCAGGGAGATGTGGCTGGGAGTGCCCTGACGATTTACCCATGCAATAAGTTACATTGTGATTAATGTTAGAAGCGGATGGCAGTTACTGAAATAAGCTATGCGATTGTTTATGAAAATAACTTTAAAAGGCCAAAATTGCATTGTACTCAATTACGCAAACTGCAAAGGAATCCTGGTGTACGCAATGAAACAAATGATATCCTTGGGTTATAAAATCAAAACCATCACGTTCATATACAAAGTGTAATACATAGACACGTGTTAAAGCGAATAATGCTTGGGTATTTGCATTGTGAGGGTTCTAGCATGGAAGGTGTAAAATCGTCAAAGGAACAAAATGCGTAATTATAAACTCAGATTGATGTAAATTCTGGTCCTGTCGGCTGTCGAAGTCAAAAGCTGAAAATAGGATTGCTATTGTCATTCAGTAAATATTAACCTCTGTGCCATAATTATTCTTAGCAATCGTAGTATTAGCGTGAAGATGAAAATTAAGAAATTAGATTTCAGATGAGAGAATATATTCTATCCGGTGGAACGTGTGGATATGGGGGAGATTAAATGGTTAAACATTGGTGGTGGAGTGCTGACCATTCAATTCCATTAATGCGGTTGTTTGGTGTCTGGCATCAACCGAACCCTCTGGTCCTATTGAAGGAGAGCTGGAGAAAAAAACATTGACTTGTCAATCTTCCCCTGATATGCTCTCCTCTGAATTAGTTTCCATAAATATCAGCTTCAACGTACAGCAATAAAACCCTAAAACATCTCAGAAATAAAATTCTACATATGAAATTACAAAAATCTACGACTGTTCATTCAAACTGCGGCGTACGTATTTCGAGTGCAGTATTTTATTCCGATCACGAGTATTGACGTAGCTTTAAATTAAAGGCGAGTCGTTTACCGCTTGCCTCATCGCCGTTGGCTTTGTGGATGTAGATTGTAGAACACATCTCCGCACTCTGCCGCACCTTTAAAAAGAACAACGTATACCGCTTCTTTTTTTTTTTAGCAGAGCGACTGTTGCCAGGAAATTCTGTTCGCCGGTCTCCGTTTCGGCGTAGCGTCGCAGCTGTGCCGTCCTGAGCGACGGCGCGATTAAAGTCCTGGTTTGGCAAGGCCGCACCGGCTGGCCAAGTGGACAACTGGCGATGCGCGGGTCATCTCTGCCATGCCACCATTGGCCGGGAAGTCACGTTGCGTCGTCGTCGTCCTATCGCTCAACGCCTTCCCACGCGTTCGATGTGATGCTTCGGGCACAGAGTGAACCCGCTGGCTTGACTGGGTAGCCGTGGGTAACGGTGAGCATGTTGGGCAACTGTGAAAGTCACGACTTGCAAACTGGCTTTGTCATCTTGCATATCCCTTGCTGATTTTTCAACGTTAACATTGGTTTGAATGACGAGAGGCCCAAGGAAAGAGATTTGCAAGTGGCGTGACATGAAAGCAATGCATTTACACATTTTTGTTGTGTGTTGAAGTGAAAATTGTTTAGTTCAACATGCGATCCACGGTTAGCAATAAACTAAAGTGAAACGTTTTGAGTAAAACTTAACAATATTTGAGTCCTGTGCAGTGGATGCATTGTTTGGCCTTACCTTGTAGTCATATGTATACAGCAGTTGATAGCCTGCCTTATCGTGTGAATTGTCATTGTTTTAGATAACGAATGCTTTAAGACTTTGACTTAATTTGTTATGTAAAGAGAGCTGTTCTGACCCGTGTTTCCAACTCGTGGAAAGTTTTATTCCGTCATATAATCACGATAGGCGAGATGTGTCTGGGACCCTAGTTTTTGGCTGTGTGTTGAAAGAACTATAGAACTTGCATGCCATTTATAAAAAAATAAACCGTAGAATTTTGTTGCAAAGTAATGAAATGTAATATTTTAACTGTTTTCTTTTCACATTTTATCTGATGTACATTAATTATTGTAACAGCTTAATGCTGCTTGATATTCACAGAAATCATTGCTTTTGTGGGTTTCATAGCCAATGTTTTTCTGTAATTAATATTCACTTTCTGGCTTACTTACGGTATACACAAGTGTGTCCACAGTTTTGTTAGGAAACGTGTGTTCGACAGTTCAATAACGGCAACATTTTAAGACATCAGTAGGCGAGACTTGAAGCAAATGTGACTGCTCTGTGTACAACCACAGTCCACAACTCACACCACACCGAAACAATCTCATGCGCCTTCCTCTATCGTGTAATCCAATTGTAACTACAATTAGGGTTGACACCTCGGTGGCACAAAAAACACGGGACATATCGTGGTGTAAACAGAACAAGAGAGATAATTGTACGTGTATCTGCCAGAAACCCAGACTCTGAATTACTTGGTCCCTGAAAGGTTAAACGATTTCCGAGAAGAGCTGCCTCAAAAGGCGAGATGATCCTGGGAAAAACAGGACAGGTGGCAACCCTAGCCACAGTCTACAGCTCCTACCACCATCTGATACATGTGGCCCTTCTATCTCAATTCCCAGGCAACAAACCACGCGTCAATGTATTGATGTAGGTTTTCATGGCTCGATGTACGAGAATTTCTCTCCATAGCTATTTTTTTCGGCTTCACTTTGGCGAGCAGATTTTCCTTCGTGACATTTCATCACCGGAGCGGCGTGGTGAGTAGCGCTGCCGCCTCACAGCAAGGTCCCGGGTTCGAATGCTGGCTCGGGTGCATCTGCGTGGAGTTTGCATGTTCTCCCTGTGTCCACGTGGGTTTTCGTTGGATAACTCCCACAGTCCAAAGACATGCTGCTGCATAGGGTTAATTGGCCTAGGGACTAAATTGACCCCGGTGCCATGTGATGCACTGGCGTCCCATCATGGGTATAGACCTGCCTTGCGCCCTGTCTGCCGGGATAGGCTCCAGCTCACCGCGACCCTGTACAGGATTAAGCGGTTTCTGACAATGACGCGAATGTCGCGAGGAAAAATACGCTCGACACGGCGAACCCGAAAAAACGGCTCTTAAGAGCAATTCTAAAATCACACTCCTACCCTCAACCCCACTTTTCCAACCCGCTTCTTGGCTTGGCATTGTTCACTCATGGGTGCTTAGTTGGTGCGTGTGTGTGTGTGTGGCTTGACAGTTACTGGAACTATGTACTTAATATTCACGCCTGTCCCATCTCCCCCACGCGTGCACACTCTCACCACTTGCAGAATTGTATAGGATAGAAATCACCTGAGAGCACAATTCAGCGGAAGCACTGTAGTGTTGCTTGTAGTGAGTGTGGAGCATCAACACGTAAATTGTAACCAGTTTAAAAGACGTTTATGGCTTTTTGTTCCGTGTTTAATTTGAGAAAAAGTCTCAAACCTGTTATTGCCCCCTATGTAAGAATCCTCAAACCTGTTACGTTCGGAGTTGATATTCGTCGTCTGTTTAAAGCCTGTCAAATCTGTCATTGCTAAGGGGGGAAAGGGTCTCGCGGCTGGAGACGTGATGGAGTTCTTTGCGATAATATTGGAGCGCAACCACTTTTTTGTTTAGGGGAAAACTAATGCTTCGCGAAAGTTGTCGGCGTACGCATTAAAGATGTAAATACGCTCTGGCTTTTCTTTGCATCGGCAATGGCATGTCAACGATGGAACTGTTTCGTGCAGATCCAGTAGCAGCGGCTTTTACTTCACTCACCAGTTTACTCAGGTCAATGTTTTCTCACAAGACTGAACTTGCACAGCAGTGCACGACTGAAAACACAGTAAATGCCTGTGGGGACTTAACTTAGCACGGCAGTGCCAACTAAACACTAACCTAACGTTGCATTCTCGCCTAACTAGGTTAACTAGCTTACCGACACCTATAGAATACTTACGGCAAGTAACGACCACAGTATTTTTCATACTTGCCGCGACAAAATAGATGTGTAAAATAGGAATGCTTCGATCGATGAGTTTACCCATGAATGCAAAGTTCCATCCTAAATATTTTTTTCTGAGAAATACTTTAGTTACAAGTAATGATGCTTCAAAGGCTTAGGTAAAGGTGTTGTTCAAAGTGGCTTGATATTGTTCTGCTGGTAAAGCAGTCTTCTTTACGTACTGTGTCATATGATGCATTACAGTACATCTTTTCTTCTCAGGTTGCATCTGGCTTTTCAACTCTGTTCAAACATTGTTTTTTCTCTCGTCCTAGATATACAGGTCTTACAGGATGTAGAGGAGCATTTGCCCTGTACTTTACAATGGAAATGTTTGCTGTAATGTCGATACCTCTAATATTAGAATGCATATGTATTGTTGACTAAATATGAAGACTTGCTTGCAACTTTTTCATTATGTTTTGTATTTCGTGCCAATGTTATATTCCGTGATGTTTGATAACATTTTCCTAGTGGCTTTTACATTTGGCATTGTAGTTGCTTCAGCTGCCATTAAATTGCCTGATGTTACATCATTACTGCATTTTAAGGTAGTGTTTTGAATAAAGTTACCATAAGACTGATGGACTGTATCTCATGAAGTAAGTGCACAGAAAATCGAATCGTACATTTAAAAACTTTTCACACCCATTTGAAACACATTGAGAAATTCATCAACATCATCATCATTGTCAGAAACCGCTTAATCCTGTGCAGGCTTGCGGTGAGCCGGACTTTATCCCAGCAGACACAGGGTGCAAGGCAGGACTATACCCAGGATGTGATAACCAGTCCATCACAGGTCACCGGAGACAATTTAGGTCAGCAGGCCGATTAACCTTTGCTTCTTCTTTGCGATTCTTCGAAGCACGATGGTCAGCTTCTGGACAACGTTGTCTTTCAGCTCGGCCTCGAAGTGTTTGGTAGAATTCGCAGGCAATACCAAACTCATGGGCAAGGTCGCCCTCTGGTGGAAAGTCTGCCAGCGCACCGTTGACGCCTTCATCTCGACCTGCACGGGTGCGGGAATCCTCCCGTTAGGTGGAGACCGAGAGACCGATCCAGGACACGCTGAAGGGATTTTATCTCACGGCTGGCCACGGAAAGCCTGGGAATCCCTCGGGAACAGCTGGAATCTGTTGCTGAGGAAAAGGGTTGTCTGGTCCACCCTCCTTGGACTGCTGCCGCGACCCTCACCAGGACAAGCAGTTTAAAAAAAATGATGGTTGGATGTTGGCGGTGACCTCCGATCACCGTTGGCCCCCGGGTAACCTCATGCCACATAGGCCAGTCGATGTTCTGATGGCTGAGAAACGCACGTATTAATGTAGGTTTATCACGGCTCCACCGTATGAGAATCGCTGTCAACAGCTGCTCTTTCTAGATAGCCGTGTCGCGAAGGAGGAGACACGCCCGATGCGAGTATCCCCAAAGAGCGGCTCTTGGTAGAAACTAATGGGCAGGGCTATACCCATGATGGGACGATAGTCCATCACAGGGCACCGGGAGCAATTTAGTCCGCAGTCCAATTAACCGATTCAGCAGGATGTGTTTGGACTGTGGGAGGAAACCGGAGTGCCCGGCGAAAACCCACGCGGACCCGGGGAGAACATGCAAACTCCACACAGAACGGCCCCCGAGCCGGGATTCGAACCCGGGACATTCTTGCTGTGAGGCGGCAGCGCTACTCACTGCACCACCGTGCATTCAACGGGGACTAATAATCTTCTTCTTTTTTGCGATTCTTCGAAGCACGATGGGCTAATAATGATTGAATGCTATCAATGAATTTTACTATGAATGAATTTGACTGAACGAAGCGCGTCTTTGGCCCGAGAGACGACCCGTAGCGCTCCCCCACAATGCCCCGCGCGCTTGCGGCGTTACCGCGAAATTTACAATTAGGAGGGAGACCAAGTCTCGCCTTGTCTCCGTGTGTCTGCCGTGTCGACCTTAATAGGTGCTCGCTAACGGCACTTGCCCCTACAGTCTGTTAAGGCTATACGGGGGATCTTTGTCTGACTGCGTGTGTCACCCCTTGCCTGCGTCTGTCTCTGCGTGTTTGTGGCTCACTGTCCTCTGTCTCTCTTGCTCCGAGTCCTACTGTGTCTCTTTGTCACTGCGTCCCACCGAGTCTCACTGCGTCTCTGTCTCACCGAGCCACACCTGTCTTGGTGATTATGCGTGTGTCCGTGTGGCTTTCTGTGACTGTGTCCCGTGTCCCCGTCTCAGTGTTTGAGTCTCCCTGAAAGCACGATTCCTCATGCTCGCGTTTCCTCCCCCGCTGGGTCTGCGTGTCTCCTCATCTTTCCCTTCCCGTGTCTGTGCCTCCCTGAGTCTCCTGTGTCTCAGACGGTTTCAGTCGCATTCTCATCAAGGGTGACACAGAGTCGTCCCGTATCTCACCGTGTCGCGTCGATCTCCGCTCGTGTCTCCCCGTCTCCCCGAGTCGTCATTGAATTGTGTTCCCGCGTGGCGATGTCTCCATCCTGGGAAAAGGAAGTGAAAGGTGCGTGGACACACTGGAACTTGGACACGTATATACGAATACTGTCCCTCAGAGACATCCTTACACAATGCACATACGTCCGCCGATAGTCTTAACGGGCCTATGGGGCATGTTCTGTTAGCGAGTACTGTAGTACCTATGAAGGCCGGCCGCCTTTGTCTCCCTAGTGGCGATGTTTACACTCCGCACGAAGTAGTGTACAGATTTCATTTGAGGCTGAGTCGACCTAAGTCAGGCCCATGACCGGTTCGGATAATCGTCACTAGTGTTTGGCCCATTGGTTCCTTTGCTCCATTGAGGATATACCCAACTGGTTTATTCAAACAAGTGCAATAGTAAATTATAAGATTGTAATAAGGATCACGCATGATCCTACAGTTTGGCTCCATGAGCATTGGACATTTTTTTGCTTTAATAATTAACATCTATCTATCTAACACTGAACCATAAGCATTGTATTGAGCGTTGCTATTGCAGTTTGCAACAACAATCAGACTGAGTGGCCTGCGTGTGTTCATCACTCATTAACATTTGTCATTTGCCTTATGTAATGATGATATGAGTGAAATACATTAACATACCTAATTACCGTATAACCTTTTATACTTAAAGCTGACTTTAATATGTGGTTTGTGTGCTTGACAGCCCTACAGAAGGACAAGGTTAAAGCTCAGAAGGCCAAGAACCTTCGAGAGGAAGCTACCATCTGCAATCAGATTGGGGCTTTGCTGGCCAGTCATGGTACGGAATCGTGTCAGTGGTAACATCTGCGCCTCACAGAAAGAAGGTCCTGCCCGAGGCGGTGCGATTCCCGCCACGGGCGCCTTTCTGTGTGGAGTTTGCCTGATCTCCCCGTGTCCACGTGGGTTTTTGCCGCGCACTCCGGTTTCCTCCTACAGTCCAAATACATGCCGCTGCATAAGTTAATTGGCCTGTGGACTAACTTGCCCCCGGTGCCCCGTGATGGACTGGCGTCCCATCATGGGTATATACCCGCCTTGCGCCCTTTGTCTGCCGGGATAGGCTCTGGCTCACCGCAACCCTGTACAGGATTAAGCGGTTTCGGACAATTAATGAATTATTGTAACCTTGCTTTCAGGACATTACAAGGAGGCCATCGAGGAGCACCAACAGGAACTGCAGCTGTCGGAAGCTCTTGGTGACGTTATCGGGGCGGCTGTTGCCAACCGCATGATCGGCGAAAGTTGGGCAATGTTGGAAGAATATAGTCGAGCTCTGAAGGTGAGGCCTCATACAAACGTGTAGGCTCTGAATATTCAGTGCTACAATGACAGTGTCCAACTGAAATGCAGTAAAACCCTGGTTTACGTCGGGGATGTATTCCTGAAAGGTGTGACAAACATTGAAACGACATGAATCAAAGTTCTTTCTTGCTGGCGGTCAGTTGTCGGGGCCGATGGTTGGTGGGGTAAATTACACTATGCTGTTAAGTTGGGAAGAATGCCTTGTTGGATGATACTAGGGTGATTTAAAAGCCCATGGCTTGAGTACAATATCTTGCCTAATTTCATGGCAATCGTTACTTGATCAGGTTTTTCATATAATAGTGTTGCTTGTATGTCATTTGATAATAAAGTTTTGTAACATTGATGCACATAGTGAGTGTCTTGCACATTGGTGGAACCACGTCAAAACTTAGCATAGCTTCATTAGGGCTATGAACTCTTGGGTCACCTTTGCAATCCATCCCCCCTCTCCCCACTGTCACTGTGTCGCCACAGCACCAGCAAAAGCACCTGGAACTCTCTCGCTCGATGGGAAACATGGTAGAGGAACAGCGAGCCTGGGCCACCATTGGACGCACCTACTTGTTCTATTGCGACACGGACCCTCAGAATACCGAAGCTGTGCAGAAGGCTGAGCAGGCCTTTCTGAAGAGTTTGAACATCGTGGACCAGCAACTTGAAGGTACTGCAGAACATTACCGAGTGTTGACTATCAGTTCTCAAAGTGTTTTGTTTGCCTTGATTGACAGATAGGTGTAGGAGGCACTATGTTCAACATGTTTTTTGTAACAACCTAGCTCGAAACACTGTACATTATAAGATACAGTACATTGTCCTGTATAAGATACAGTACACTGTACTTTGTAATTGGCAATTTTAATTTATTAATTCGCGTAACATTACATGCTTAGCTTCTA
The DNA here is from genome assembly GCA_036362915.1 of Geotria australis. Lineage (NCBI taxonomy): Eukaryota > Metazoa > Chordata > Hyperoartia > Petromyzontiformes > Geotriidae > Geotria > Geotria australis. The sequence goes on along the minus strand of JAZEWU010000008.1, from coordinate 863,960 downwards.
GTGCTTGGTGTGCGTGTACGTGATATTGCATTGCAGTCTGTGTTTTTTACGCTGACGTGCCCGTAGGTGAATTGACTCTGCAGGAACTGAACGAAATGAGGGCACGGCTCTTCCTAAACCTGGGTCTCGTGTACGACCACCGTGAAGATGCTGCCCAGTGTCAGAGATTCTTCCGCAAGAGCATCTTCTTGGCTGAGTGAGTTGTGGATTCTTTTTGAAACAAATACTACCACATTGTGGGCATCTTTTGCAACATTATGGTGGCGAGACCCACCCCCTTTATCGACTCTTGGTTTGGTAAGTGAACGAATATTGCGCGTGTTATACGTACATCATAAATGTTATTTCAATGCAGAATGCAATATGTCTGTGCCTCTGCCCTTGCAGGAAAAACAACCTCACGGAGGATTTATATCGCGCTAACTTCTTTCTGGGGCAGCAGCACTTCCATGGCAACGAGCTCTCGAAGGCCCTGCGCCACTTGGAGGCGGCTCGCGACTGGGCTCAGCGCGCGCGAAACCGTAACATGGAGACCGAAGCCTACGCTGCTCTTGGACTGGTCAGCTGAGCAGTAAACTTGTTGGGAGCCTGACTGAAACTAATAAATAACTGTAGAGTATGGCGTGGAACTGGGATAATGGTTTATTCCTGCAGTGTGGGGAAACGACTGCTGCGATTTGAGTAAAGGGCGAGATTCTGCAGGTGGAGAAGTTGTCCAGGTACTTGTGAACACCTCTGTAGTTTCCGCTGTTTTGTTGTGTTAATACTGGCTGCTGTTTCCCTTGTGTGGCAGATCATGCTTCATCTGGGAGACTTTGTGGCAGCCAAGCGCTCGCTACGGAAGGCCTACAAGCTGGGCCTTGTGCGGTCTCCTGATCATGCCAGGCTGGTGCAGAATCTAAAAATCGGTGAGTATATTTGATGTTCTAAATATGGTTTGCAATGTTTCAGCCAATCATGTTTTTGCTTCTAATGGCAACGTTTCGCGGATTGATGTTATTTTTTTAGAGTTCTGATCTATGTTTACTGTACTTTTTGTTGACAAGACGGCTGCGGCAAAGTGTTGTATACATAATGCAGGAGAGGAGGTTATGATGGATGAGATGCTTGTAGCATGGAAGGAGGCAGTTTACCAAAACCGGCTTTGGAGTGACACCTAGAGACTGGTGTCCAAAGCAAAAACGAAAATTAATTTTGTCATGCTGTATTTTACGAGCTTCCTTGTAAGCATTGGGTATCATATTCACATTATTTGAAAAGGATATGATGAGGAGGTGTGGTGGCATCGGGAATGGTGACCACTTGCCCTTGACAACCCAACTAAAAGAAAAAAAAAGATTTTATAACAATCCCTGGTGTGTAAGCGTACTACAGCGTACATAATGTGCAGCTGTGCACATCGCTCGCAATCGAGGCATGCTGTTGTGCGATGGCTGTGTGAAGCGTTGAAGGGAATATGCCTCGAGGAAGGCCTGATGGAGCTGCCGGAGAGTGACCTGTCGGGCAACATGCAGCTGTGTGAGCAGCTCGGGGACCTGTACAGCAAGATCCCCAACTACCCGAAAGCGCTCACATTCTACACCAAGCAGGTAATGGCAATACTGTATATTCACTCATTCATTCATTGTCAGAAACCGCTTAATTAAGCAGGTACTGATAATTAACGAATGAATAAACGTTAACCGGTTCAAAATATAAAGCATTGCAGAAAACAATCGTAAGTTGCTACATTAAGACGTCATCAATGTATCAAAGTGAATGAAGACTACGAGTGTTCAACTGTCTTGCGGGCAGTGAGATCAAGATGGGCGCGCGGGTTGCTAGTTGGAGTTGAAGGTGATTGAGCTGTGTTGCAGCTAGAGCTCGCGGAGAGACTGGGGAAGCCCGCGTGTGAGCGAGCCGTCATCCACGTGTCCTTGGCTGCGACGCACGTCGACTTGAAGGAGTTTGCCCAGGCCGAGAAGCACTTCCTGCAGGAGCTGAAGCTGCGAAGTGGCACTGCTCAGGAAGTACGGATTGTTTTACGATGTAATGTAATCATAATCATGTTTACACCTTATAGAGCACCTTTCGGAAAAGCGGTGGTGGTTTTCATACCAAGATTAAAGGATCAATTCAGTTTCAACACCACATCTCACCATCACTGTCTGCCATCAGAAATTGTACCAAATTCTAAGGAATGTATTGCTGTCGGTTTTCACAGCTCGATGTATGAAAAATGCTCTTCAGAGCTTTCTTTCGGGTCAGCCGTGTCAAGCGGTCCTCCCCCTTTGTGACATTTCGCCTTCCACGTTGGAGGCATCATTAGGCTGAGAACAATTCTAAGTTTGAAGGATTGCTCTTGCAGTTATCCTAACATCCGCCTCTTTTTCTGTCTCTGACCACTGGGTGTCACTGCAGTGCCTGTTTGAGCAACATTGCCCTTGCCCATCCTTGGAGACAGCCTTCGTGGTCATTGCACCCTCCTCCTCAGCTGCTTCGTACATGTCCAACTCTCAGACCCACACACCAACAGAAACCTCACTTCCAGCTCACAGCCATATTCACATGACAGCGTGGGGAGGTATTAAACCTGCAGTGGATTGACAAATGACTACGTTATTTTTTGTTATATTTCGCCTTTATGCCATTGTAGCTCCAAGCTAATGCAGTGTATAACAGACAAACAGTACACGTCACAAGAGGGAATGTCAGACAAAGATATTATTAATGAGACAAAAATGATTGATTCTCGAATCGTGACTGCGAATATTGACAGTTAATCGAAATACCAGTATTGGGTTGGAGACTGGTGAATTCTTACATTTGCACTGAGTAGGCCATCACCCACCATACAGGGCAGTCATGTGAGTGAAATTACCAGTCGAGTTTATTTGTTTAACCAGGTGAAAAGTCAACAGACGAGGATTGTCTCATTTGCAAGGTTGACCTCGATTCGAATTTCAACTTTGCATGTTGTCGAACGTGAATCACCAGATTTAACTTTCGTTTCTTAAATGCATGTTGCAAATGGTTCTCTGTCTAAAAGAAGGATCCTTTGTCTTTGCGTAGGAGTGTGATACCTGGCTGAACATTGCTAACGTCCGGGAGGAGATGGCTCGGGGGTTTGCTGACGTGGCTGAGTGTTACCATCATGCCTTGAGTTCTGCCAAAAAGGATGGCAGTTGGAAGCTCCAGGTATGGTTCTATCGCACCCACTTTTTTGGCCTTCCTTATTTCAAGAATATGTATTAAAAGCACAAACAGACTATGAAAACTATATCACGATGCCCCACTATCGTAACAACTACGTCGCCGCCACCACCATAACAACCAGCTCACGATCCCCATCGCTGCCATTATAATCACTGCTGGCTCCAGCATCGTCATCATCTCCACCGTCACTATCGTCTTGTGTTGCACTGACGCCAACGTGTGCCGATGCACGATGCTTGTGCGGATACAGGAAAAGATTACCGGCGGTCCGGTGCGACATTTGCGAATCACGTGGGCGTTGCGACGATTGATCGAATGCGTCGTCCGTGCCGTCGCCAGGTGAAGACGTTGACGCTGCTCCTGGCAGCACAAGAGAAGTTTGGCCATGAGGAGGGTGGAGCAGGAGCGGCGGCGGCGGCGGCAGCCGAGCTGCGCCAGCTGAGGGAGCGGCAGGGCAGCGGCGCCGCCTCGCACAGCGACGGCGACTCGGCGGACGAGGCCGAAAACTCGGAGGCGATTGCCGAGAGCGACTTCGAGCTCTCCGAGTCGGGTCCGTGCTCCGGGCGTGCGCGCGCCGCGCCCCGCTCACCCGCCATTCTTATCCGAGGAACTGCAAAGTCTCGTGCGATGTGTATCGGCATGTTATTGTACCGCATGGTGTGCTCTTACCTTTCTTGCAGAAGAAGAAGACATGGAGGGATATGATAAGGTGGTGTCTGGCAAGCGCAAATCTGCCCAGGTTGGTTACGCCGACGGTACTTTATTTGGCCCGGCGTGGTGCTGGCCACCCACCCTATTGTGTGCCGTGTCGGCATTCATAGGTGCTCGCTAATGGCACTTGACCCTACGATCCTGTCACGGCTATACGGGGGATCTTTGTGTCGCTGTGCAGAAATCACACGGCCCACAAGAGACATCGTCATGATCATCACTGCCTCCGTGCATACACGGCATGCCCGTCTCTATCCACGCAACGCACCTTTACAGAGATGCTTCACTGGCCGATTAAGGCTATATGGGGGGGATCTTTGTCTTTCTGTGTGTGTGTATAATATATATCCCTGTGCTTGTTGTCTGTGTGTGTGCGCACAGTGGAATAAACGCAATGAAAAAGGGGAGACAGCGCTGCACCGAGCGTGTATTGAAGGAAACCTCAAGCTAGTGAAAATCCTCATTGAGAAGGTGGGAGTCTGATATATATGTAAAAAAACACACATGTACATTCACATAAAAAATACGTCTTTTTGAAACCTAGGGGCACACAGAGTTATTTTCCACTCATGTAATATGTTTTGGCGAAAGTTTAAATTTCTTGCACAGCGCTTTGTGACCCTCGGGTGAAAGGCGCTATATAAAATGCTATTATTCATTATTAATATTATTAATAACAACATAGCTCTTAAACGAATTGTATATCTGCCTTTGGCCAATTATTACATGCCTGTTCCATAGATTGTTATAAATCCATTTGTATTGCCTTCAGATATAACAGGCCAATTTCTTACATTCAAATTTCAACACGATCCACCAACCCCATCTCTAAGTCACTGTCTCACAGATGTGTCACCACACCTAGCAGAAATAAAAGATCTGAGTACCATGCCCTCTATATGTTTCATATGTTTATTGTAAATTGTGGGAGAGGCTGGCATGGTGGCATAGTGGGTATTGCTGCCACCTCACAGTAAGAAGTTCCACGGTTCAGTTCCTGGCTCGGGTACTGCCTTTTTGTGTAGAGTTTGCGTGCGCTCCCTGTTTCCGTGTGGTTTTTGGCCAGGTACTCCGGTTTCCCCCCATTGTCGTAACTAAATTGCCCCCGGTGCCTTGTGAGGGACTGGCGTCCCATCCTAGATATAGCTCTGCCTTGCGCCCTGTGTCTGCCGGGATAAGCTGCGGCCCTACATGAGCTTGGACAGAATCAAGCAGGTACTGGTAGGTAATGATGATGAAAATGTGTGAGATATTTAAACTGAGTAATAGGTTCACGTATATATGTGTGTGTGAGCAGGGTCACCCTCCAAACCCTAGAGACTACTGTGGCTGGCTACCTCTTCATGAAGCTTGCAACCACAACCATAAAGGTGGGTGTCGCACTCAGAAACTTGCAAGGCGACTGACTTACTCAGAGGCACGAGACTGCGAGCCGGCACCGTTGAAAACCTAGGTTTGAACCAAGCCAACCAGTTGTACCTTCTACAGAGTTAGATGACCGAGAAGCTTAACACATGCCTGTTTGTGGGGAGCGGTAGCTCAGTGGTTAACGCGATGGGCTACAAACCTGGCGACCCGAGTTCGAATCCCGCTCACGGCCAACACCAGTGACGATTTTCTGAACCGGTCATAGGCCGTCTTCAAATCAGTACCTTGTGTGGTGTGTAAAAATTGCCACTAGGGAGACAAAGGCGGCCGGGCGTGGTGCTGGTAACCCACCTCCTCGTGTACCGTGTCGACCTTCATGGGTACTCGCTAACGGTACTCGATCCTACCGTCTGTTAAGGCTATACGGGGGATCTTTGCCTTTCTATGCCTGTGTTTACGTCGCTGTCTCTCTCGCTCTCTCGCAGACATAGTGGAGTATCTGCTTGACCACGGGGCACTGATTAATGATCCTGGAGGGCCCAAATGCGATGGCATCACGCCACTGCACGATGCCATCGTAGCCGGGAACTTCGGCATCGCGAAGCTGCTCGTGCAACGGGGCGCCTCCGTCACCGTCAAGAATAAAACGGTAGGGGAGAGGGAGGGAGGTGCTCGCAGTGGCCACCACGGCTCGTGGTGGACGTGCAATGTCGTGGATTGAGATTTGTCACAACTCCAATTCCATAAGGGAGTTAAGACAATAAAGCGGTGAAAAGTTTGACCGGTGGTCAGAACCACTGTTACTTTGATTGCCAAAATGAACCGCCGTATCCCTGCCTGTATCACATTCGGCAATTCTCATACATCAAGCTGTGAAAGCCTACAGCAATAACGTATGGCAGTTTACCATCATTGGTTCAAGCAAGCCTCACTGCTGTTGAGGCACTATATGCTTGTATTGGATCATTTTTGCTGAAATTATGTACTGCCAGACTGCCTTGTGAAGGCCTCATTTCTAATGCTTTTATCGTCTCATTTGTAGAATTGTGTTTGGTTAGCCTAAATGTAAACTATATCCTTTGAATATATTAGAATTCAATTGCATGGTTTGTGGTGTTTAACAACGTTATTCATTTCAAGCAACGTATTCTTACAGTGTGCCTGTTAAGTGGCATAGAGTCAAACAATTCAGGATCTGTCTAAATGTAATTTCATTTCACATTTTATTAATCCAAACTTATTTTCACATGAATAACAGCAGTTCTCATACGTCGAGCCATGAAAACTTACATCATTACACCGATTTACAGAATCTTGAGCGAATTCTAAATTTTTATTGTAATATGATTTGGATAGCTTGTCGGCCTTTTCAGTGATTGTATAAACTTGCCTCATGTGCTGTTGTGAAAGATATTTATTTTTGAATTAGCTAATGCGTTTACACGTGACTGTGTAGTAAAAAGAAAATTCCGTTGAAAGACGCAGGGCAGCCAGTCTGCCTAGCACAACCTGTCCCACTTCCCAGCCGGCGCCGATATGAGACAGTTTCCTGCTGCCCACATTCGTACAGCGGGCCCATCTAAGGTAGCAGACGAGGAGTGTATAAAAAATAAAACAACCCATTATAAAGATCAGCTTTGCTCTGGGCCCTCCTGAAACAATGGGTGTATGATGTCAAAATCACACATTCTGCCATAAACAAGTGACGGAATTGGAATTTGGTGTTTTTCGCGTAGCTGAGTAGTTGTGAACAGGATATCCAGTATTCGTATAAATTGCTGGGAAAAATACTGGTAGCATTTCACAAAGTGGAAATGTCAGATTGATTCACATTTGGAAACGTCTTGCAATGCAGCCATAAGTGAATGAGGGAGACACAGGAGAGCCGGATGCTCTGTAACATCAGCTTCATAGAAATGGCAGCGGAATTATTTTTAAAATGCTCTGCGGGTATCATCAGCAATCACCGAGTCAAAGTTCATGTTCTACCCATTTTTGACTTTGTGTTCTAACAAAGCACAACAAGGCCTTTTTTCTTTTGCAGTAGCATTCAATGATTGTCACCAAAAAATGCACCAATTATTTTCCCGCATA
>JAZEWU010000008.1:837741-850104 GCA_036362915.1 Geotria australis | reverse complement strand
GCAATCAACAATGAAGCACAAGAACAAAGACAAAGACACAACAGCAAAGAAAAAAAAACGCAGCCACCCACGATGATGTTAGCGAAGCTTACTCGTTGACGTATGGGCGTGAGCGATGTAATTTTTGCGAAATCTCATAGTTACGTCGCATCCGCCCCTGATTCCACAGGAATTGACGCTTGAGTCAGGAGCCGGGGGCTGGCACGTGGGCGCGGTGCCCGGGGTTCGAATCTCGGCTCGGCTGCCTTTTTGCGTGAAGTTTGTGTGTTATTCTCTCCCCCCGTTCTGCGTGGGCCCCCTCCGGGCTCTCCGGTCTCCTCCCAAAACCCCCAAAAAAACACTAATTTATTCAGCCCACAGGGATGATGGGCTGAGTCAATTCCCATCCCTAACCAGGATTTGAACTTGCTAACTTCCGATTGCGAGCCGCTTGCTCTTCCGCTGGATCACCTGGCCGGATTAATTTTGCGGGGTTGATTTTTAGCCCATCATTCTTGAAGGAGCGATTAAATGAGTCCCACTTTGTCATAAGTTGATTTATTTGGGGGGTCAAGGTAGAAGCGTTCACGTCGCGATCCCTGTCAAGTAATACTTGGTATTGCCTGCAAATTCTACCAAACACTTCGAAGCCGAGGAGCTGAAAGACAACGATGTCCAGAAGCTGACCATCGTGCTTCGAAGAATCGCAAAGAAGAAAGAAGATAAGTTTATTGCAATCTACAGTAATATTGGACAAAGACTCGGGGCACAAAAGCATGTGTGTGCTTGTTGTGCTTTGCTCGATAGCAGCAAAGTGGTACTCATTTTATTGACCCTGGGAGGATGATAAGTCAAGCACTAAATAAATGCACATCCTAATCTCCCACATACCTAGGGTCTACAGTAATTATTTACATTGGACTTAAACCCCACTAACGTTTTACGATGTGAACTAATTACCGATGTGACCATTTCAGGTCGCGGAGCGGTGACAACTTGCACAGGTCACCTAGAGGGACAAACCTTCGGGGCCGCGATGGGGTTGTGCCAAGCAGGAATGGAGACAGGCTGTCGTCCACAGACAGCGAGGACAGCGATGATGAGATGGCAATGCCCCTGGCGTGTCTTAAAGATGCACGAAATTTGGACGCGCCTACATCTGGAGTGTCTGCGTATCGCGAGGCGATCCGGGACCTGGGAAGCACCAAGGCCAGGTAAGAGGCAATTTATATAGATATAGATGTTTACTATACAGCAGAAAATACACAGTGAGCTTGCAAGCTCTTTGCGGGATTCCTGCGACAACAAGCACGCAAATTGACAAAAATACATAAAATATAAAAATTACATGGTAACACAACAAACCACGAAAACATAAAGTAACCACTTACACTCAGCATTGCACAAAACAAGTGATGGAATACATTAAAACTAACTGAAGAAATAAACAAAGTAGTAAAACAGTTACATTTTGCAATGGGAATAAATTATAAAGAGCTTATTGCACATTAAAAGAGCGAACATATGCAACATTTCAAACATTACCACCAAGTTACCCCACTTAATTAAACAGTGTGGTAATTGTATTGATGTCGGTTTTCACAGCTCGATATATGAGAATTGCTCTTAAGAGCTGCCCTTTCACGATAGCTGAGGTGTTTTTGCACAGCAGTGCATTTCCCCGTGCTAAAGAACGACCCATGAACATATATTTCACTTAACTATTGAGTTCCCTGCAAGTGACTATTTCTAGTCACCAACTAGCAGGTGCGCTTGGCCACATACGCTGCTACGGAGAGAGATATTCATCACGTGATAGGCAAACCTACATTTAAAATTCCCAGAGCTAGAATTTAGTTGAGTGAAATAACAAACCAGATGTAATCAGATGAGTATTTTGTACAGAAATTTTTGACAGGGCCTTAGACCATCATCTCTCCACAGTTCTTGGTAGCGCGGCTCATTAACACCTGGTTGTTCTCTTCCAGCTTACCTGTGGTTCGTTAGCGATTATGAGATGCAATTTTCATGAATGACGCTGTGTAAAAACAATGTGGCGAGTGAATTCCTTACCTTTATTTTACGACGCCAAAAAGCCCTATTTCATCCCCGTGATTTTGCTTCAATGCAAGAGACATTGTCTGCAGGCTGTGAAATAAAGGTTATGGATAGCAACATTGGGAACTACCTGTTCTGAAAAATCCATGCAAAGTGTGCATTTGTTCTTTTCATTTACGTAAGAATTAGTTTTCAGGTGATTGGGTACGCTGACAACACGCATTCGTTTGGGCATTCTGTATGTCGCAAGGGCCATTTATTTTTGTCCCAGCGGGTTCTGAAAAGGTGGCTTGCATGTTGGTCATTGTCTCGTGCTGCATCCTTGGGCACTGCACCATAAATAACCGTGCAATGCGACGGATTGTTCAGAGGTTAACGAGCCCTCATGCCTGCAGTCATGCATTGGTTATTACTCATCCACGTACACCGGCCACAAACCACGAGACTGATTATTTTTTGGAACAATAAATGAACATTGACTCCTTTAGTAAAGCTCTGTTTAAGGGTTTAGGTCATGTGAAAAAAATATGTAAGTGGGTATACAACACTAACATATTGTTTCACATGACCTAAACCCTTAAACAGAGCTTTACTATGGATAACACTTTGTCATGAAAGCCTTCGAGTCAAATTGACTCCTTTACCTCCTCTGCATGGCATATCCTCTTCATAAGACATATTAAACGTGGCAAACGAAACCACTGCTATCAGTTCGAGCCCATAGGGATTTCCCAAGGGGTTGAGCAAACGGCTCGTTTCAGTTTAATTGATGAGATGCTCCGCAAACTAAAGGCTTGTATGATGGGATTTCTACAAATAATGAATGCAGTTTTTTTATCACTCATCATGCATGTCATGTTTTAGTGTCATACTTGAAAAAAGGTGATGATAGTTCATACTGTATAAAATGTGACACCAAGATAAAACGTAACAAAATAAAAAGGTTGTGACAAAGAGAGTGCTGGGCTAGATTGAACTTTTGGCTGACGATACAGAGAAATAATGATTAAAAACTATTGTTGGGTGGACACTAAAGTGTGACTTTTTAAGGTTGTTGGTCTCTGATGCTGGGTCTCAATAAATTGACTGATGGATTTCAAGTGCACTGCTTCCATAGCGGTCACATTATAACACGTTGAAGAGCCTCATGTTATCAGAAAGTCAATTTGGCTTGGAATTGTACAAAAGTGCATCATCTCACTGGTAATGCCCTTTGCTTTTATTGTGGATTTCTCATTCACTCTACTGCTGTGGTTGTTACAGCAATATAATATTTGGATATGAAGTCAGGGTATTTTAACCGGTATCATAGATATACCACAGAAATATAAACCGTAAACACACCTTGCAGAAATAAAATGTGAACGCAAATTTAGCCTTTTAGACATTAGGTATTTGTACCTGACTTTTAGTAGCTACAATGTTGTTACGAAATTTCAGGCATGGAATCCTACGGTTAAGGTTTTAGGGTTTTTATATTGTCAGCTGTGATAAATTCACCATTGAGAGGCATAGACATCTGGACAGGCTGACACCTGATAAGAGCCTTCAATTATTCTATCGCTTGGTCACTGTCACTGGAGCCAAAGGCAAACCCGCAATGACGTTGAACTGAAAATGATTGCTTCTCATCACAAATTGACATAAGCAGTAATGAGTTACCTTGATCAATGTATGTAGATGCACACCTTGAATGTAGGTCCATTCATGCTAACCAAGTATATATTCGAATAACGGACAAATCATCTCACATTCCCAGAAAGGGTCAAACCTTGTAATCTGTATACCCACAGACATCTCACGTTGCATTTTGAAATGTTTTCCGCAGTTATATCGAGCTCTCTTGGGATCAAGAATCTGATGACTGATTATTATTATGAATGCGCCATAAATAAAACTCCATTTTCATATATTCGGTATTATGGACGTGAAGTATCCTTTTTTTAAATCGACCATTAAATTCCTTGGTATTGGTGTTTTGTCACTCAGATTATTCAGTTTACGCACAACATATTATAGGGCTTAAACCCACCATATTAGCTTTGTTACACCTATATTATCAACCAGCTTAGCATTTTCTGAACATGATAATGTCCTGGTTCATGCTTTTGTGCAGATTGTGAGAAACACGATCTTCTTCTGTTTGTTGTACAGTGGAAGCCGTGCTATTTGCTTATTAATGTTACCTCAATTACCATTTTTATCACCGTGTGCCTATCGCTTATGCTTCCTTCTTTCCTTCATATCAACGGTGCCGGCTTGTGTTTGTGCCTCACTGCACAAATGCTGTGTGTGAGTATAAATTGGAAATTATTATTATAATAACTAGATCACTGCAACTAATTTAAGATTGATGGAGGGCTATTGTTTTCTCAGACGTAGGAACAATTAAAGTTAATTCATATTTAGAACTTCGTTATAAAGGTTTTATTTGAATGGCTATTGTTTAACATTATTAACATTCATCCAGAACTCTTGTTGTCATGAAGCCCTTCTTCCGACTGCAGTAGCTTTCTCCCACGTACATTGGTTCTTGACAAGCAAATACTTCCAGCTAAAGGAATACGTGTATTAGAGAACATACAGAGGTTAATGACATAAAAGTGTTAACAAAGTAAGTGGGCTCTGGCAGGACACAGCTAGAAAGGATAATTATCGAGAATGATAACGGAGTGGCCAACAAGGAAATGAACATGCCCGAGATCACGTTTGCAGAAATGGCGTGATGAAATCAGCTCGAGTTCAGGCGATAGGTGGATCAATACCTGGCGCGATCATGAGAGATGGTGGTGGCTTGGGCGAGCCCTTAATCCAGCAGTGCATTTGACCATGGCTGATAATGATGACGATTGTTTTCCAGGCTGCTCGTGGGACATCCCGTAATGAGCTCCACGCAGTGTTCCGACACAGTTCCTACCGCAGCCTCTCCCAGCCCTGCTCTCGTCGCGGCCGAACATTACGTGTCCGACTCCGAGTGGCTGATCGATGACCTGGAGCAACAACATCGGCTGCCGCACAAGCGCGCCCGCACGGAACTGCCGTTGTGCCACGACGGCCACAGTGCTGAGACTGGAGGAGCTTGGGGCCGGAGTTCCCCGCATGGCACCTCTGGGGGTGCTGGCGGCGTCCGAGGCCCTGGGAGTAACGCCAGGCCCAGCCAGCAGAGCCGCAGGCCGCCCAGGCAACAACGCCTGACAAACCTAGTGGAGCGGAGAGTGGTGGGGCGCACGCGCAATCAAGTAGGCTATACATTGAGCGATTGAGTGTATACACTGTTATTAGCACAGGGCAGATATGTGTTTAACCGTAGCTGTAGCCTAACATACGATTGCATGCTTACGCATGTAGCTATAGTAATAGTTTATTACATCTATGTAGCCTGTGATGAATTGACATCCCATCCTGGGTATTGCCCTGCCTTGCACCCTGTGTCTGCCTGGATAGGGTCCGGCTCACCGCAACTCTGTACTGGATTAAGTGGTTTATGACAATCAGATGAGACATCTATGTAGTATATCTCATCCAGAGGTCCGAAAGCGCTGCAGGAAACCGCAGAGACGATGTGGGGGGAGGTAGGCACGCTGTCAGTTGGCACCAACTGGAATACCGCGTCCCCAATATCACGATGTTATCACCCAATTAATTAATGAGTGTTTTTTAGTTGTGGGACAAAACCGGGGGAAACCCACGCAAAACAGGAGGAAATCGCACACCTAACGCAAGGTGCCCGAGGCAGAAGTCGAACTGCTTCGGGCAGGGCCTTCTTTCTGAGGTGCATGTTATGGGCGCTTTATAAAATGCTATTATTATCACTGCTCCACCCTGCCGCCCTATGTATACACATTATACTCACTCACGTGGGTGTGTGTTTTAAAATAATTAATACTCTATAGAATAATCTATAGAGGATTTCTGCATTCATCCATTGTGGATTCATCGGAATGAAATAGATTCCTGCAGGATGGCCCAGCCCTACTCAGTAGGCAGTGAAAATGTGAAGGTTGAAGAGAAGCGTGTGTTTAGATAGTAGTGTGAATAATGCAGTGGGTAGAGAAAAGTCAAGAGTTATATTGTGTTAACAAGATAGGTTTTGATGCACTTCGAAACCACTGTAAGAGCAGTGCATAGATATGGGTTTTGAAGCATAAGTAGCCTGTCTGTGCTACTGTGTGGGCCAGAAAGCTGCACAATAACAAAGCAGCCACAACAATTTTCTGGCCTTTGTACTCTTACTTGCATGCAGAGGATGCTAGGAATTCTATAGTAGGATTATATAAGCACTTCAAAGTTCGGAATAAAATGTGACATGAAAGCATTGTATACGTATGGAAGAAGAGGTTTGGTGATGTTTGAGGGTATTTTGTAGGATGGAGGTCGGCAGGTCACCAAGAGAGGCATGAGAGTGGCACCCAGAGGTTTACTGACCTAAAGCTGCCAGATGGTGGGATACTGTGAAACCAGACTGTTGTTTTTTTTTTTTAAAGTGCATTACTGACTCGTCATTGTCCTGCTTCACAAATATTTCGTCTCATCAACACACATGTTTGTTTTCCTGAACCTGCAGATACGCGATGACTCTGACAGTGAGAGGTGCTCATCTCCTGGATCTGAAGCAGATCTTGCCTTTAACCCAGCGTCAACTTACCCGGAGCGGCATGCAGTCAGCTCCTCGCTCGCACCCCCCCCTAATCCGGTGAGAAGAACGTGTCGTCATCCCGTGCTGCGCTGCATAAGCTCGCGTCCACACGTTCGCGCAGTGCCTCTGCAGAATGATTTGCTTGCTGCACACAGCATTGCGCATCACCAGCAACAGTAATAATAATAACACGATTTATTGCTCGCACATATTCATTTAATTTCGACGGTATTCAATCAAAGAGAGAATGACTCAGAGACGCGAGGAAACCGCAGAGGCAGGGAAGGGAGAAAGGAGCCACGCGGTTAGCGGGCACCGTTTGCCAGACACTGCGTCGTATATATTATGATGTTATTGGCCAATTAATTATATAAAATAAAAATCTATCTAACTGGTTTCTAACAAGGTGTGAACTCGCAGGCACGTGTATTAAATAATTAAACTTGCAAAAAACAAAGCTTTATATGAAATGTTTTTAAAGGTGTGCTTTGTATGTATGTGATGTCAACTTTCAGACACCAGCGTTGACTGCTCTGTCTCAGGCAATTCCGCCTTCCTACATGGGGGGTGCCGTGCCCCCAATGAGGATACGAGTCCGAGTTCAGGACAAGGTTTTCCTCATTCCCCTTCCTTACAGGTATAAACCAGCATCCATGCAGTCCTTTGTGCATTAGTATAACTAGCTGGTATGTACTGAATGTGTGAACCGTGTGCGTTGTTAGTGTACGTGCATTAACGTTCGCGCAGCTATGCTATTTCTGTGCTCCTTCGGTGGAAGAGTAGCAAAACTATGCAAGCTGTTTCCTGAAGCCCTCTCGTTTCCGAGCAGACCTTCACAACGGCGGTTGGCTTCTGAACATATCCATATGCAGGAATACAATGACAATGATGTTGTTGCCGGTTTAAACAGCCTCTATCCAGGTTGACCTGGGTTGGCCCAATTCCCCCTATTGGTAGGGGTACCGGAGCAGAATTTTATGGGCAAATGCCTTTCCTGACGCCAACCTCCTTTCGTCGGCATAGCTGTCGAGTTCATTGGAACACGCAAACCCCTCCACCACGAGCAGGTTACAATCCTCGAGGAGGTGAGAATAACAATCACAATGATTTGAATGTCATATCGCGCTCTCCTATCCACTGGGGCATCTCGGCAGCGCTTCACATGTCATCTCATCTGAACGCATTCGAGAGGGCACCGCCAGTGTTGGCGCCCATGTGTCGCTAGCTCGTGAGCACAATTGTTTAGCGGCGAGGTGTTTACGTGTGCCGCAGTGAGCAGGCAGTGCGCACGGCGGGCTGGCTCGCCGACGAGGCAAGCGCTCGCTACTACTTGGAGTCGGGCCTCAGACCTCGGCTGCAGCTGAAGCAGGAGGGGGCCCAGCTCTCCGCAGAGGATCTCATTACCAACACGCTGTTCAATAACGAAGAGGTAGTAATCTAGTCGCTACCAACACGCACTATCAATAATGAAGTGGTAATGAAGTCACTAGCAACACCTTGTTTCAATAATGATAAGTGGTGATTGAATAATACTGGCAATTTACTGATGTAGGTTTTTACGGTTCGATGTATGAGAATTGCTTTCCAAAGCTGTTCTTTCGGGACAGCCGATCCGGCTCGACACGCTTCACACGGCTATACTGAAAGAACAGCTTTGAAAAGAACATTTGCAAATCAGCTCAACAATAATTCTGGCCCTGCAGACTAAATTGCCCCCGGTGCCCTGTGACGGACTGGCGTCCGATCATAGTATAGCCCTGCCTTGTGCCCTGTGTCTGCCGGGATAGGCTCTGGCTTACCGCAAATCTGTGCAGGCTTAAGCGGTTTCTGACGATGATGATGATTCTCACCAGGCCCCATGGTGTTAGGTGCCGTCTCCAACGCTTATTAACTCTACCTCTGACCGTCGCCTGAAATGTTGTTGGTTAATTTTTTTTGGGGGCAGTGTTATTGATGAATGTGTTTACATTTTATTGTTGATTGTGGTTGTGCACAACTGCCACCGCCGCAGCAGCATCACCAAATGCTTCTTACATTATTTATGTTTGACTAAATGTATTTAATGTATCCACGCATAGCGTAAAACCTTGTTCAGAGTTCAGACAAAATATTTCAGGGGATTGTTGTTGTCCGGTTGTGTGTAGCATTAAAGGCTATTTTATAAGCTTTTGTTGTTTCGCTCCATAAAGAGAACTTCACTTTTCCACGTGGGGATATGTTTTATGGGCATTGCGAATAATACATATTTCAGGTTAAGATGTGTTTTTTTATCCGTTTGATCATGTACAGTGTTCTTTAAGGCATTTTTTCTGCTGCATGACTCCAAAATGCCTGCCAGTTGCAGCCAACTGAAAGTATTACCATGCCTGTGAAATAAAGTTGATTTTCAAAAAATATCCTTTTAAGATATAATGTTAATTTGTTTCCATCAAATGTTCAGGTTGACTGCAGTGATGGCCTTATAGCTGGAGATCGTATTCGTGAAGTTTAACACTTGCATTGTTGGTAATGTGCTGTGTAGGTACTAGCAGATGTAATGTCATGGGACCTGCCACCTCTCTCTGAGCGGTACCGCAAGGCCTGCGACAGCCTCGGACAATGTAAGTACGTGTGTTTTATGCCTAGTAGTTTTCATCGACCTGATCAAATCCTTCACTGCTGTTAATGGAACATGCTGCTAATCTACTACTTTTTAGTCAAGGGTTGTCGATTATGCAGATATGTGAGCATCTGAAACCTACTGCCAAGGTGGCCAGGATAAGACAGTAAAGGAAATGTATTTAAAAAGTCACACAGGTGGACGTTGAACTACGAGCTCCTCTTATGATTAAGTGTTCTCCAAAACACTCCGATTTTACGTTAATCTCCGGTAACCTATAAAAACTGAGATGGACACTGAGACAGAAAATACAGCTTGAAGTGAATGAAACCGGCACTACTCGCTAACAGCACTTGCCCTAACAATTCGTTAAGGCCACACGGGGGGCGGGGGGATCTTTGTCTTTGTGCGCGTGTGTGCAGCGGTAGACCAGCGTGTGCAGCGTGTGCTGGATGCCCAGGAGACGGACGTACGAGGCACGTTCCGCTTGCCCACACTGGCCCTGGGAAACGAGAAGCTGCTGCCTGTGCTTCGATCCCTTAAGCTGCAGCCATCCATACGGGAGCTCGTGTTGCGCTCGAATCGCGTCGGCGACGACCTGCTGGGCGAGCTGGCCGGCGTGGCGTCCACCTTGCCCGCACTGGCTCGCCTCGACCTTTCCTCCAACGCGGTGACCCACGAGGGCCTACGCCGACTCGGAGAGGCCCTCGGCGCTCAGGAGCCCACGGGAGGAGCGCCCGCGTTCCAGGTGCTCGCTCGGTCACGTGTGGTTGTTGGTTTACGCGCCAAATGTCGTCCACATATGGGGATTTGGGCGACGTTTTGTTATTGGGAACTGAACTGTTGGTGAGAATTCGGACACCTGTTGATGCTTCCAACGTTGGATGCGAAGCTTTGTGAAGGAGAGAGGAGGGAAGCTGGACATGCCTATCCCGAAAGAGCAGCTCTTGAGAGCAAATCTCATACATCGAGTCCTGAAAACATACATCAATACATTGAACTGTTATTATTATCGATGGTTGCTCTTCAGAGCTGTTATTTCAATGCCGGCCAGATATCTTGGAAGTGGTGGGAGGACCAACACATGACCTCTCAGTCCATTAACTGCGATGCTCCCCTCTATACTGCTAGACGGACAGGCCGGAGGATTTTGTAAACCTGCACTGTTGTTTCAACTGCCACGCTCGGAAATTGAACTGGAACATTCATCATTTATTGTTGATGCCCAGAACTCATGATGTCAGTGTCAAGAACAGCGTAGGTGCAGGAAACGACTGATTATACACGTAAACACAAACACAGATCTATATTCATACGTTTGGAGGGTCAGTACTGTTTGCATCTGCGTAATTGCGTCTAATGTCATAGGTGTTATATTATGAATTAAATCACATGTCCATGCATCTCAATTGGTAATGTTCAATATAAATCGTATATTTACGGATAGGCTAATAGGTTAGTCACGTTGTTAATGAAAACCATGGCAGACGGGAATAACCTATTGGTTTGTCATACAGCAGTCTAAACTTAGAACGCCACGTCTGTGCTGTGCTTTTTGCGCGAGGTGCCGTGTAGCGTTTGGAGGAGCTCGATCTGTCTCTGAACCCGCTGGGAGACGGGAGCTGTCAGCCGCTGGCCGAGCTGCTCTTGTGCTGTCCCTCGTTGACCTCTCTCCGACTGCAAGCGTGCGGCTTCACGGCACGCCTGGTGCAGCATCACCGCTGCCTGCTGGAGAACGCGCTGCATCGTGAGTCACGTTCAACGATCGCTCGCCACAAAACGCCCAAAATGCTTAGTTGCCCAGTGGCGCAAAAAGGGATGTCTGGTCCACACTCCTTGGATGGACGGCTGCTCCCGCGATCCTAACGAGGACAAGCGGGTTAGAAAATGGATGGATGGCCCAGTGGCACAAGAACATTCGCTGTTGAAGGCATCACATATAGGACATAACGTGGTTCTTGAATTAGGCAAGGTTATAACAGCTTGGGAAAATAATCGCCGAGAGGCCAGCAACAAACATAACTCCTGAAATCGTGTAATTAATGAGAGCGATTTATGTTTCTTGAATTTTGCCGAGGCCACAGTACGTTTGGGAAAGAGACAATAAAAGGGATAGGGAGGAGTGTGAGTAGTGTTTTTTATCTGTAGTATGGTGGTTGAGCAGAATGGCAATGATATTTTTTTGGGGCAAAAATGTATTTATCTTTTTATATCTCGATGTATGAGAAATCGTATTAAGAGCTACTGTTTTACGATAGCCGCGTCCAGCGTTCCTCCTATCTCCTTCGCGACGTCTCGCCTACCATGTTGATGTTTTGCCTTCCAAGTTTAACGCATCGTCTAGCCTAAAGAAAACACCTCCAATGCGGGAGGTGAAACGTCGCGAAGGAGAGAGTATGAACGCTCGACCCGCCTATGCCGAGCTGCTCTTGAGAGCAAATTTCAGTAAAAAAATGTCCACGCGCAGAGAGGTTTTCTTGCGTTACACGGCTCGCTAGGTGTGGATCATCTCCGAAGTGTGGTGCTGTCCCACAACGCGCTGGGCTCGAGCGGGGTCGACCTGTTCATGCGGAGCGTGCCGCACCAGCGCCTGGCGCGGCTCGAGCTGGCAGCTGTGTCGCTCGGCACCGGCGACCGCCTCGCCCTCGATCCCGTCTGCAGGATCCTTCAACAGGTCGCGCGTTGTGTCCATGAGCACCGTTTTGCCAGTGTACAGATAATGTAAAAAAGATACAAGGTTTTACCTTTTCACGCATTGTGTTGAATCTGAGTATAACACGCATCGGGAATCGTGCCGCTGCAGAAAAACGTCTTTCAACAAAACTCAAGGCGCTGTACAGAGAAAACTGTAATCAGTACAACAAACGATTAGTCTTAGGCAGCACTCCTGGTACTGCCCAACTACAGCCACACATTGCACAAAAAGAGCAGTTCAGTATTAAAGGCAAGACGATATAAATGAGTCTTTAAAAGAGACAGGTTTGTCCACACGCTATTCCACCAGAAGCAATCTGTTAAAACGAAATTCGCAACGCCCAGTTACCATTTATAACCAAACGGTCAGGAAAAGCAGATCGATGACAGGAAGGAC
>JAZEWU010000008.1:817527-837422 GCA_036362915.1 Geotria australis | reverse complement strand
TCAACCTTCCGAACAAACCCCAAGCCGTAAATTTAACATGATGGCTTTCGTGACCAATGTTATCTATAGTATATCCCTTTGTTATGTTGTAAAAAAGGTGTCTTCTCCAGAACCTTTGTTCCTGATGAAGCTGATTGCAACGATCAGTGAAACGTCGTACCTTGATTGTAAATGTCGTAGGTTCGCTATCCAACATACTCGTGTGCTGAAGTAATCAAGAATTGGCACGTTTTGTTTACGTGACAAACCTTACTAATTGGCTGTGTCGGGTGGAAGCGGGTTTACAATATTTAGATTTTTCACCTGACCTAACCCATAAAAAAAGGGATATACTATGGGAAAACCCAAAACCGAGTGTTTCCCCTATCGGTTCCCTTCTGTTGTTGTATCCAATTGCTATTCTGATTTATCGGTGGTGATTAAGAAAACGCCCAAATCGAGAGACTAATCCGTTTAATTTGCAACGGTGCTTTAAATCTTACACGTACAAGAAGGTCACGTCTCAACGTAAACACAGATGGGTGCACGAGCCCATTTTGCTTTACTGTCATCTTCTGACCACCTTGCAGCCCATCGGATTTGACACTCCCACAGCCACGATTACATCTGGAGATTCAGCAATGCCTGTAACACGTTCGATCGCTGGCATGAACAACACACACTCATTGTGGTCATCATCAACGAGAACATTCATCATAGTTTGTTGTGGTGGGCACAAGAATCGCAGTGTTACTTAGCCGTAATATACATTTTCCGTGCGTGAACTGCAACTAAATAATATAATAATAATAATAGCATTTATATAGCGCCTTTCACCCGAGGGTCACAAAGCGCTGCACAAAGCTGTGGAGAAAACGACATGTCAACAACGACAGAGCACAGAAAATCAGCAACAATGTTTTTTGGGGTTTTTTTTTTAAGTAGTATGTTAATACAAGTTTGTCAGTGGCAAATTATCCCAAAGCAACTGAAAAATCTGTAGCCCCCTCCTTACGTAAGTTGATCATATTTATCAATTTGAATTGATGAAGTGGAATGAGGCACTGTGGAAATCCAATAGGGGTAACACGTTGCATTGATTCATTAAACAATATTGATTCCTAAGGCTCACAATATATACGCCCAGCTTTATGTGTAAGAAATTATGTTTTTTAATGGGGGGTTTTTGCCGATTAAATACAAACGATATGCTCACTTTTCATTGTTAACCTAATGGAGTAAACAAAACTGCACAGATGCGAGAAAGAATAAGGCAGGAAACCATATATGTTGATGTAGATTTTCATGGCTTGATGTTTGAGAACTGCTCAAGAGCTGCTCTTTCGGGATAGCCATGTCGAGCACTCCTTCTGTCTACTTTGCCCCTCTCACGTTGGAGGAGCAGTTGATGATGCCGTCACCGTGGGAGGCGAAGCATCACGAAACCTAGGAAATCACTCTTGAATCACATTACAACCAGGGAACGTGACAATCCATCTGATATACTGATGTAGGTGGCGATCGTGGTTCACTGATGGGTCGCGACCCACCGGTTGAAAATGGCAGCTCTAGACTCACGTCTATTCATAGGAACGTGGAATTTCCACCACTGGCTGAGGCCTGTAAAGAGGAGATGAGCACCAGTGCATCAATGCTCATATGAGCAGGAGATTATCGTCTTCTGGCCATATATCAAATGTATACGCTGACGTAAAGGAATACATTTAATGGCACATGTTGTCCTACTTCCGTATTATTTGTTTTAACATTTGTCTTATTTCATACATTTCATTTTAAAATGCATTATAATGTGTATTCAACAAACAAATAGGGCAACAGGTATGACTTGTTAGGCAATGTTTTACATGTAAAAACAAGACTGCCGGATGTCGGTATAAGTTATATTTGTCCAAATGTTGGTGTGTAATTTAACGGCTCATGAAATATCTATCAAAAGGTGCCATTCTTAAATCTTAAGTCTCCTTATCCTGTGTCTCCCATGGGTCCTTCCAGCGGTGCCTCATTCTCAAGGTTTGACCTATTGCATAATCCAGTATCTACCACAAGCAATAATGTGAAAAATAGATGTTCAATCACATGTGACTGCATTCATTGGAGTGTGATCCCATGAGTCTTCAAAGGAAATCATTCCACCGTATAAATGTGCTTTCATTTCCAACATGTTTGCCATGCATTTAATAACGAAATCTTATATACTCAACATGCTTGGCATCAAAGAACACTACTTCAAATGTCAGCAGCAACAACAATGCCACGTTTTATCACTATCACCTCAACTTGGGGAAACATTTGCCGCACGACTGAGCGTGTAGTTGCAAACAAGAGGTGCGATGCAATATTCTCGGTGGGCGTTCCTGGACATTTGTTAAGCCTGTGACGGAAATACTAATAGTAATACAATAAAGCTCACATCCGGCCTTTAAAACTAGTCGTCTCCAGGCGCTGCTTATTCATTCATTCCTTATCAATTCCCGCTTAACCCTATACAGGGTCACAGGGCGTCAGAGCCTATCCCAGCAGACACAGGGCGCAAGGCAGGGCAATACCCAAGATGGGATACCAGTCCATTGCAGGGCACCAGGGGCAAATTAGTCAGGCCAATTAATCTCGGCAGCATGTTTTTGTACTTTTGGAAGAAGCTGGAATACCCTACCAAAACGCCACACGGACACGGAGAGAACATGCAAACTCCACACAGAAAGGCACCCGAGCCGGGAATTGAACGCAGGATGGACAAAATTGTCACGATTTCAGTGTCTGTATTTATACGTGCCAATGTATGGATTAAATTATGATCTGTCACGTGGCCCACACCAAAAACATATATGCATCATCGGTGTATATTAACGTTTGTATTGTCTCCTTTAGGAGTCTTGTACATTAACTCACCTGGACATCTCCTCCAACAACCTCAACGATGCTTCTTTGCGAGAACTCAGCCGGTGAGTGTGATCGTGACGATGGGAGGGCGCGAATAGGTGTTGAGTTCCAGCGCCTCTAAATGCCACGTTGTTTTTGTATGGAACGGATAACATGATGGCCACATTGTCCACTATTAACATCACCCGTATTTTATAAATATATTAACACTATTACAATATATTCTTGACTCCTACACCTCATTTACCGACATTTTATTTGAATGATAAATCGTGACAATATTAGCCCATTTAATCCACGTACGATGTTGAGTGTTGAACATAGCAATATTGTAGTGTATACTGGAATCTGGCTTGCAGTACTGTTCAAACACTGTGTTAACTTTTTGCTCACATGCATTCGGTAAAGGCATTATACATTTGGCATCGTAGAAAACACAGACAGGTTCTCTTAATGGCATCAGTGTGACATAAGCAATTCACAAACCGCATCAATACCCTGAAAGGGAAGACATGCACACCCATAAATACGTATGTACCATCGTCCCTGTGTGATACAAAGAGAGCAGAGTGCTTTTAGTGACAATGGAACACATGATAAGTGTAAGGGTGATTTTGATTGATGTGAAGATGACAATTCCATTCCAAGAGATATAAAAATAATAATCCAAGAGAGCATCAGCTTGCATCCGTGGCGTTTCTAATGAATAGTATAGGTGGTGATTGTGGTCTTCCTCAAGGACATATATAAGGGGGCAGCGTGCTGTGTTGACAGGGTGGCCCATTGGTACCATCCGCACCTCACAGAAAGACAGTCCTGCCCGAGGCGGTTCGATTCCCATCTCAGGCATCTTTCCATGTGGAGTTTGCATATTCTTCTCCTATTCTGCATAGGGTTCCTCTAGGTTCGCCATTTTCCTCTCGTGACTAAAAAAACACTTATTAAATAGCCAAAACATAGGACGCAGTTTTTGGCAAACTGCGTGGATGCCTTTCCCCACCACTGAGTTGTTCTCTCTTTGAACAAATACTTTTGATATTGAATGAATTCTGTCTGCGTTCTAAATTAAAATTTTAAAACTTAGAATTTTTTTCACAAATGTACAAAATCTTTCATTTAACATCGTAGAAGAGGTGTTGCTGTTCAACGCCCCCCACCCCGCCGGCTGTGATACCCCCCAACTCTTTCACTCCACTGATTCCCGTATTTGTGTAAAGTGTACGAAGATGCGGCAGCACTTGGGCGCGCTATGAATTTGCACTGTGGCTGTAGTTGTTGTTCTGTTATGTTGTTAAACCCGCGGGGCCCCACAGGAGTCTGGTGCAGAACAAGTCTCTCACTTGGCTGGACCTGTCTGCAAATCCGGACGTCACTTGTAGGGGACTGGACATCGTCTTGGGGTCGTTACGAGAACGGAATAAGGGGCTTGAGTACCTGAACCTGACCGGTGGGCGGACACACAAACGTACAGACACACGCAGCCAAAGAGTCGGTATGCGCAGAGCCGGTATACACTGGTCGTGCCATTACTTTAGTGCTCCCAGTATATGAGATTTACTCTCAATTGCTGCTCTATTGGGACAGCCGTATTGAGCGTTCCTCCTCTCTCCTTCGCGATGTTTCGCCTCCCACGTTTGAGGGATCTCTGTGTCACAGCTGCATAGTGTACGCTCTTCTATCATTGGTCATTGCGATGGCATGTCACTTGTCGTGAAACCATTACAGGGAACTCCAAATCGGTCTAGAGCATAGCGGGAATATTGTTTGATATACAGTACTAACTCACAGAGCCCAAACTGAAATTACAGGGGATCTATATAATGCGAGTGGGGAACACACCGGTTTTATAGACGGGTAAATACACACAGCACGAATCATAATGTGCAAACACGCACCACTTTATTAAAAGTCACATGTGCGCGCACACACACAACATCCATGTGCCTCTAATTCATTGTCTATGAAATATCCATCCGCTGTGCAGTCGAGGTGATGACGATCAATGCAATGCTATAATTAGTTATCGGATGTACATCCGTAGAGGTTTGAAGATTGATGGAAGGTAATCGAAATGTGTCGACGTCACATTAACGTATAGAATGTGTTTTTTTTAAGAAGTAATTTTTCTATTGGGACAGTTGCTTATCTAAATTTTATGGACGTAATTATTTTATTCCTGCCATTATTTTGTGGTATGTTGCACATGGTTTATCGCGTCGCATTGCTGGTTAATTTGATAGGTGCTTTACGTATGTCCTTTTCTGCCAACTTAACCGTTTTTGTACAAATTGGTTTAATTCACAAGCTCTTACGCTGTTTTTAAAATAGGTTAATGATTTCATCCTCCACAATGATGACCGTTTATATGAGTTGATTTTATTTAGTTGGTTAGTTAGTCGTAATTATTACATGGGTTTTTTTCTTGTTCGAAATACTATCACGACTGTGATTTATGAAACTGCGTGAGTGCACAAAGATTGATCGACATCAGTAGTTTATTTATTTTTTGTACAGTGTGGTGAATGGCAATGTCTTGAGTGGCTGTAAGTGCAGCCTGGCCCACAAATGAATCACCATCGATTTCTACGCCAGGATTCGGTGTCAGTGTCTGGACCTTAAGTCTCAATATTCATTCATTCATTGTCAGTAGCCGATTAATCATGTACAGGGTCACAGTTAGCTGGAGTCTATCCCAAAAGACACAGGGCGTAAGGCACGGTTATACCCAGGTTGGAACTTAGTCCATCACAGGGCACCGGGGGCAATTTAATCAGCAGGTCAATAACCTAGACAGCATGTCTTTAGACTGTCAGAGGAAACTTGAGTTCACAAAAACTCACACGGACATGGGGAGAACATGCAAACTCCACACAGAGAGAAACCCGTGCTAGGTATCGAACCCAGGTGATTCTTGCTGTGATGCGAGGTCTCAATATTTATCAATTAATTGACGTTTCATTACATATTCAATCATGTCATTGCGCATATCAAGGGTGATTGACATGGCCTAACAGTCGCGAGTTTGCCGCTTGTTGCAGAGGTCCACCGTTCAAATCCAGCGGCTGTCCTGATTATCACAGTGGATGTTACAGATGCCCTGACGACATTTGCAAGAGTAGGTCACTGTGTGCAGGCGTCAGAATATAAATTTGCTAAATTCCAAATTCACCTGCAAATGTTTCAACAATAATAGTTTGATCGAGTTAAGATTGTAGTATGGTGCTTGCCGTCAATGCTGTCCTTGTGCTGATCTTGATGGAATGCCTCCTCTCTTAAGCGCAAACTAAATGAGATTGAGAGTGTCAGAATTAAAACCGAGCATGAAATTGGCGCAAATTTACAACGCAAATGTGTAACTGCTAGCACCTTCTCCAACACTGCCGTTTACAAAATTGAGACCAAAAAATGCATATTTCGAGTTTATTCACGTTTTCATACAGTCTGCAATTGCAGAAGAAAAAAAAACGCATCAAGATTGTCCAAATATTCCAAGAGATATCCTGGGGATTGATGGATAGTCGCGTTAAGTAGGCCTTCATTATGTTCCCCACACTACCATTTTAATGACCCGCACTAATGCAACGTCAATATTTAATCATCCTGTTGTAACACGGATTCACATTTTCCATACGATATTATGCAACATGGTACTGCTCGGCAATGGAATGTAATCTCACGGTGATGCAAAAACTGAGCTTAGGTCCTTCTATTATATTTTCAGACTATACAAATATTGGCCTTCTCTTATATTAAAAGCAGCTAAGACGTTATTGGGTCTAAATTTGTGACAAGTATATTCGAGATACAAATAATACGTTGCTTTATTGACGTACAGTATTTCAATGTAGTTAAACAATTGCAAGTTGAAATATCGCTTTAATTCTCACCATCAGCTTGTGTCCCATTTGTACGTTTCACGTGACAATGCAATTGTACCTGAAACCGGTAGTATGTATCATTAAGGAGTAAGTCCTCAGCACGTTGTAGCTCTTCTCATATCTTTTCTGGATTCCAAAGAACTGATTATTTTCGTGGTTGAAGCTGCCAGCACGTGGAGCGAAATGATGGACATCGTGCTCGACACAACTTGAAAACACAACCCCGAGCTAAACAGCACAACCGCTAAAACCTTCACCCTGTTTACTGCCTACTTGTTAATATTTACAAGAAACACGATTTGTGGCCTTTATTTCAGTGCATTCCTTGTCACTTGGAAAATTATGCACAATTTAACTTAGAGAGAGAGAGCCAACATCTCGGCACGGCACCGATAACCCGCTCCAACAATCCAAGCCAGAGGAAGGAATGAAAGTTCCTAGAAAGTTCCTAAAAAGGCGCAGGTATGAAGAGAGCCAACAACCTGGCACGACAGGTGGCACATTATTCGTTCAGTGTCGAAGGTATTCATTCGATCGGAGAACGACTCAGACGCGTGAGGAAACCGCAGAGAGGCGGGAGGGAAGGCAGACACGTGGTTAGCCGGCGCCAACATTTTCCAGACACTACGTCAAACAATCCAGTGCCGTATTCTAATCGTGGCACTGCTTGCTTGCGCTGGCCGTCGTTTAACCGTCCTTGTCCGTCTTGTCCACACGTGTAAGCTCATCACGGCAGTGTGCGGTGGGCTCTGACGCTTCTGCTGTCACCCGTGCCGTGCTCAGGCTGCCACGTGGCCGGGCCGCTGCAGGGGCAACTGCGGGAGCTGGGCGTGGTCGCTGACCTGCAAGAGTTGCGTCTGTGCAGCGTGGCGCTGGGCAAGGACGATCGTGCCGTCCTGGCCACGGCCTGGGAGAACGGCACGCACGCCGGGCAGCGGCGGGTCTTGGACAGGCACGGCAGGCTGTTCTTGACCACGGCCGAGTCGCAATGAGGACAACGATGATGAGAACGACGAATGGAGTGCGTGCAATCTATATAGAATGGAGCAAGTTTTTGTGTGTGTTCCCATTGAGGCTACCGGGTTGGAATCCTTCATAAACGCGAATTGTATCTGCACAACAACGATGCTTTTATGTCTTATTTCGTCTTTACTTCTCACTCATTGATTACCCTTCTGCACCTTTAATGCTATTTCAACTTTGAATGACCACTTTTGCCCCAGCATTAACCGTCTTAAGCCACTCTTCCGCCTTTATCATGACGTTGGAGGCATCATCAGGCTAATTATGAGGCATCATCAGGCCAATGACAGTGCCTCCAACGTGGGAGACAAAACGTCGTGAAGGAGAGGAGGAACGCTTGACATGGCTATTCCGAAAGAACAGCTTTTGAGAGCAATTTTCCTACATCGAGCCATGAAAACCCACATCAATACAGCATTGAACTATGTTCCAAATAGATTATATCCCCTTAGCACCCCTGTATTGAAGGTCATGTGGGATGCTGCCGTCGGCAGGGCCTTCATTTGCCACAATCTACGTCCTCTAGTGTCTATTTCTGTTTACTTGTGTCCTATTGCAATTGAAATATGTGTCCGTGTTTCATTATTACTGTTCTATCTGTAAATGACCTCTTGCATGTGATATTTCTCGTATTTGTTCCCAGCCTATGCAGAGTATTTCTGTTTCTTAAGTTTCTCATAACTTACAGAAAGTGTTGAGGAATTGGTATAGCATTTTTGCCGTCTGTCCTATATTTTATAGACAAACAGTATATATATGACTCGTGTGCCAAGTGGATACAATAACAGTTGCATGGATGTATTCAAACCCGTTTAAATCGTTACAAATTGCGGTGAGAGTGACTCATCTTCAAGTCCTTTGCAGGCCGTTTTTTTTCAATGAGCGTTAATTATTTTTTAATTCCCAAATTGAATCGGATGATCAGGATTAAACTAAGCTGTCATTAAGATCATTTATCACTCGATTAGCAGGATGATTGAATTTTTTTAGTTGATCGCTCATAATTGAAATTCAATAAGTCAAAGTAACCCTAGATAATCCAACAGCATCATGGCCAAATTAATGTGGAATTTATATTTCTAAAAGTATTGTCAATGTGCGTTCCTTACTTTGTTATATTTGTTCTACTCATTCGAACTGGATTATG
This sequence comes from Geotria australis, assembly GCA_036362915.1. Classification (NCBI taxonomy): domain Eukaryota; kingdom Metazoa; phylum Chordata; class Hyperoartia; order Petromyzontiformes; family Geotriidae; genus Geotria; species Geotria australis. The sequence goes on along the minus strand of JAZEWU010000008.1, from coordinate 828,494 downwards.
TAATGCAATGAAGTTGTGTTTTTGTACTTTCTATGATTTACCCACTTTGCTGTATCTTAAAATTTTAAAATTGTCTTCATTGCTTGTGCTGATATAATTGGGACTGAATTAAAACATGAATATGTATACTTGTAGTTTACTCTCCTACATTAATAACAACGGCATGACATGCTACATTTCGAGAATTGCTCTTAAGAGCTGATCTTTTGGGATAGCCATGGTGAACAATCTTCCTCTCTCCTTCACCTTTCACCTCCCACATTGGAGGCATTTTCGAGGAGGCATGTTTTCTACGGCTTTCTCGATCGAGCAGCACTTGAAAGCAATTTTCATACATCAAGCCGTGTACATTTCAACTTTCGAAGGTTTGCCAGGTGCTGAATTGTCTTTTAATTTTCTTAAACTCTCCTTCCCTGGATTTCCGCCGTCTGCTCAGCATGCTTGCCTCTGAGACATTTCTCATAATCTGTGGTTTGGTTAATCCAGGTGACTGATAATTTCTGAGTCAGGTTATCAAGGTGTTTTTCCCACTTTCACATTTCACATTAAAGAAACCGTGGAATGTCATTCTCAAAAATCACATCTGCAGATTACCTGCAAATAACTGACCGACGAGCATGCTGTGTTATGGGCAATGTACCTCCTAAACATTGATTTGTGTTTGTTCAGAGTATGGCCCTGATCATATCGACCTGAAATTACTAGACTTGTTGCGTCAATTGCTGGTAAAGGCGTATTGCCACCCAGATCCATCGCGGTCGGAATGCCACCCAGTTGGCATGGTGGTCGAGTGAGTGGCTCGCAATATCGAGGTTGTGAGTTTAAATCCTGGCTGAGGAATGACTCGGCTAAGCATCATCCCTCTCGGGTTGAAACATGTCAACCACAAGGCAGCAGTGATTGTCCTCCAAATAGACTTTCCCACGCCATAGCAAAACTATTTTTTTACAACTGGTGCAGGGCTAGAAACAGGAGATAAGCATTATCGCATTGCTCATTATAGCAGGAAATTACATTGCTTATAACCCACTGGAAGAATGCACACTAGATTCAATAAGTCCAGTAATTCAAAGCATCAATCTTCATTCAGAAGTGTAACGAGAGAATCTTGTTTCCAAGCCATTTATTGGATAAACACTTGCACACAAAAGTTGAAAAACAGGTCTTATTTATGCAGACCCATTAAGTCTAGCAAGCTTTCCTCGACAGCATGTGATTAACACCTTTTTATTTTGCGCTTGGGAGCTACAGAATTTTAAGGGACGTCTGGTGACCGTGGAGGGAGCACTGTTAAAGGCCAACACTGCTGAGAATAGTTGAGCAGCTTGTGACAGAATGGTCATCCTCTCGGGAGAATATGTTCTGAGGTCGTAGTGTTGTGCTGTGCATTGAGATTGTTGATATTTTCGTGGGTGGCTTTTGAGATGTGGAACGCTTGTTTAGTGTGTGCTGTTCGATTTACAGAACCGCTGTTTCGGGATATCTGTGTCGAGCGGTATTCTCTCCTTTGCGATGTTTTGCCTCCCACGTTGGAAAGCAGCCTGATGTTGCCTGCGTGCTATCATTAATTAACTAATTATTTTCCCAAATATATATTTTTTAAAGCGCTTTGCAATCTTTGGGTGAAACGCGCTTTAAAAATGTAAATTATTTTAATATCCCCAGTTCCCAACTGTGGTTTTAACCCTGCTCTAAACAAACAGACAGAAGTGGCATGTTCACATCCTCCAAGAATCACGTGTTTGATGGAACATGCCGTTTGGAATTTGTATTGATGGAACATATTTTTGTTCATGTGCTTGAATCAACGTGTGTGCTGTGTAAGGCACGCACCACAATAATAATAATAGCGTTTAATATAATGCGGCATGAAGCACGCCTGCGGAGCGTGGAGTGTGGATCTACGTTTGTGTCGTGGTATGCTGACTGTCCAGCTGATGGACTGAAACATATTTTAGTTTATGGAGTTATTTACCCTTTTGTTCCTGATTTTGACATGTTTGTCAGAATCCTCACACGTGGTGCAGAATGCTTTACGAGGAAAATCATATCAATTGGTTAACCTGGACCTCCTCTCCGCACCACTGTTATGTTTTTAACATAAGAGTTAGAAATACCTTATTGTAAGTGGCTACAAATGCTTTACCAGACAATGAGGCTTACAGCAGCCTCCGCCGAAGTGTCATGAGGGCCATTTGGTTCCGTGACTCCAAGTGGTTATCTCGAGTGTGGAGCGGTGGCGCAGCAGTTAACGGTCTGCGACTTGAACCTGGTGACCCGAGTTTGATTCCCCGCTCGTGGCCAGCATTAGTGACGAATATCCGAACTAGTCCTGGGCTTCCCCTGGGTCGACTCGGCCTTAAATGAGTAATAGGTGCAGTGTATAAACATCAGCACTGAGGAGGGTGTTAGTCTTTCCTATACCGTCTCGGCCTTCATAGGTGCTCACTAAGAAAACTTGCCCCAACAATCCGTTCAAGGCGTTACGGGGGATCTTTGCCTTTGGTTGCCTCATGTGAGGCTGTGGAGTGTCACTGGTAGCACAAGTGTAGCGCTCAGCCCAAACGCTCCGAATTTGATCTCTACCTCAATCTCCCAGCAGGGTCTGTCACTGATTTTCAGAGCATAGCTGTGAAGTCTGGGGAAAGGTGAGCCTCGAAGGTTTCGTGGCTGCAGAAGGGGACTGGTTCAGCATCGTTTACAACGCTGTCTCATTGCTGTGGCGGAAACCGAATTCATTAACATGTTATCACTATTTAGCAGACAAAATGCATTGGATGTTTTAATGCCATGACGGTTGGCGCCGCGGTGGCGAATATATGTTGTCTCTCGCCTACTATACAGGACCCATCGGTTCGAACCGGGAACCAGACGATGCCTGTATATTAGGAGTCCACGTGTTCACTTTCTACCCGTGGTGGTTGTGAGGGTTGTTTTCAGTGTTCCATCGGTTTCCTCCGGTTTTGCCGCCTCCTCCACATTGAGAAACACGTGTTGAGATGAGGTGGCTGCAACTAGAAATTGCCACTTGTGACAGTGGAGAAACTGTGATCTCACAACTCAGGAACAGAGTTTAGCATCAACATCATTCGCATCATCATCAGAAGGAATTGCATTCTTAACCCAAGTCACTTTTTAATAATTAAAAAAACCCATTTTAAATAGGGGCCACAAACTATTTTTTAAAAGTTTATTTTAAATATATATACTATTTATATAGTTTCTTCCCCTGATGAAGGCTGCGGTGATGCTATGCTGTCTTGAGACAATCGAAGTGTGAGGTTGCTGATTTCCAACTTGTGTTGCGCTTGTATGTTTTGTTGGACATTGGTGGTACTTCCATGCATGACACAAATTCCAAGTGAGAATGCATCTACATTTCGAAGCCAACCTGACATTCAAATGGTTTTTATTGAGATATGTCACGCTACAATCAACTTGCTAGAACTCTTCCACTTTTTATTCCTCATGGCCACAAATGCCAAGTTGGTGAATTAAATGTCTTAGTGTTTCGATTACTTATTTACAGAAGCAGTCCACTCGTGAAGTGCTAGATGCCGTACCAGATGCCTTGAAATCACATTGCCGTCAGACAGACCTTACTGAATATACGAACTATAAAAATAACGTCTGATGTAAGTTTTCACGGCTCGATTCATGATGGTTGCTCTTCGGAGCTGTTCTTTCAGGATAGCCGTGTCGAGCGCTCTTCCTCTCTCCCACACGACGTTTCGCCTCTCACGTTGGAAGCATCCTTCATTCCAAAGCGGGAGGCGAAGTATCCTTCCAACGTGGGAGGCGAACTGTCGCGAGGGCGAGCGCTCGACACGGCTGTCCGGAAAGAACGGCTCTGAAGAGCAACCATCAAAAATAAAGTCATCAATAAACTCACGTATAAGTGGGTTTGTTTTTCCTCCAAATAATTCATTTTAAGAGTGACGCAGTGGTCCTATTAATTCGATTTTTCACAGCCGTGTTCGATCCGAGGATGCGAAGTGTATTCTTCATCCAAATCTTGGGAAGTGTGGTGGACCTGAAACGAGCGTCAGAAGAAATCGTTGTTATCCTGACATTTTTCCATTTTTTTCACTCTGTATTTATTACGTGGAAATCATATCGCCCTGAAATGAAGACACACACACACACTGGATGATTTTGCGGAAAAAATCAATCGTATAGTTGCTGAGATATATAAATTAATTACAAAGTGAGAATGTAAAGAATGAAGAAATGGTCGTGCCATATCTCTGTCTGACAATATCTGCAGCACATTATCAAAGCACTCGACCCTACCCGCTCCACATCCGAGTGCCAAGGTGGTGGTGGTGGTTAGGGGGGGGGGTTTGGAGTTCTGTTGCCTGATGAGGGTGCTTATGGCTATCCCTAGGTTGCAGTGCTTGGTGTTGCCTGTGAATTCTACCAAACACTTCGAGGCCGAGCTGAAAGACAACGATGTCCAGAAGCTGACCATCGTGCTTCGAAGAATCGCAAACAAGAAGTGCATAATTTAACTAGGGGGGAAAAAATCAACACCTGATTTTAGATGCTATAAAGAAGACCCATTGCATGAAATGTCGCCTATTACATATTATTCCTTTTAAAGCCACGGTGTTATTGATGATGAAGGTCCCCCCCGCACATGCCATCACCAACTCTCGTTGTCGCGTGACGCCGCAATCCATCTATCTCGCTCTTGTTTCTGAGCTAATGTCATCACGGAAGGTTGTCCTCTAGAATGTCTTCGTTACTTTGGTTATCATTCCTTCACCGGTCTCTTTCATTGACTGCCTTCCTTTCTCACCAAGATGTGCCCTGCCCGTGCCCACTTACGTTTCTTACCAGTCAACACTTGACATTAGTTCTCTGATCCAAGCGCTCCTCATTTTGTCCCTAAGTGTAACTTCCCGCACACATCTATCTCCCCGTGCCTCTCATTTGTGGCATCGCGGTGAGACGCGGTGATGGAAAACTCAGTAAACATCTCCGCACAGGGATGCTGAACGGAAGCCACGTGGAGACGGAGGCTGAGAGGAAGCCACGTGTCCACACGGAGAGGCTGAGAGGAGGCCACGTGTACACACCAGGAGGCTGAGAGGGGGACACATGTACAGGCGGGGAGGTGGGAGCGGGATCTCACTGAGCTTGCCGATCCGGGTTGCCCTTGGGGAACGCCGGCAGCGCCCCGGTGACAGCAGAAAGGGCAGCTCCCAGCATAGAGCCTGAACGGTCCGCGGCAGCAGCTTACAGCAGGGCTGCTGCTGCTGCCCTGCGTCTGCGAGCAGCACACACGCACAGAGAGCGTCCCGACTGACGAGCGATGGCGGGACGTGACTTCACAGCCGTCTGCGGAGGTACGGTTCGGCTTCAGGGGTGGTACAGCGAGAGCTCAACCGATATTATTAACGTATTGATGTAGGTTTGGGGGCGGCACGGTGGCGCTGCCGCCTCACAGCAAGAAGGTCCGGGTTCGAATCCCGGCTCGGGTTGCCTTGTGTAAACATCAGCAATGTGTACGCATCAGCACTGGCGAGACAAATGTAGCCCCCGGAGTGGTGCTGGCCACCAACCCCCTCGTGTGCCGTGCCGGCTTTCACATGTGCTACTCGCTAAAAGCACTTGCCCCAACAAGTCTGTTAAATCCTACACGGGGGATCTTTCAGACACTCACGTAAACGCGAATAGACGTAGAGGCGGGTGAGTACGTACGGACATAGGGGAGACTTGTCGTTGTTCCGCACACCAGGAGGAATGTCGAGATGAAGAGGAATAGCCAGCAGTTCCGGAGGGACATCGCGATACTACTCGTAAAAGTCTGTAAGAGTAAAACCCATAGCGTGCATGCGAGTGTATTATACAAAAAAAAACGTGCATCCATTGTCAAAAACCGCTTAATCCTATACAGGCTCGCGGTGAGCCGGAGCCTATCCCGGCAGACACAGGGCGCAAGTCAGTGCGCCCTGTGTCTGACTGGGCTACTGAAAAAGCTGTCTGGTGATTGGACAATAAGTTTGAAGCATTCTTTTGCGTATTTTTGCCACACGTATGTGCGGCTGCTTGCAGGCTTGCAAAAAGGTGTCCATTTGGTGTTCTTAAGATCTCAACACTTCTTCTCACATGTGGATCTCATTAGCGGCATTGACATATATTTGCATTGCTTTAAACGAGTAGCTGCGGTGATTTGACTTAAGCTTGTCTCCTGAGCTGGCTCCGTGGCTTGAAAGTGTCGGGATGGTTGTGTGATGCGTGTAGACATTGCCACTTCACTCTCTCCAGAGGCCTTTGTCGCTGCTTAACGTCATCGTGGGATGACGAATGTCACAAATCTGGCGACGTAAGATTTCTGCTAAACAAACACTTAAGTAGGAGGCAGGAAATTCGTTCTTGCGCGTTAACAACGTTTATATGGTATTTCTGTGGTGGAAAAATTGAGAGTTATACGTACGAGCTGGACAGATGTATGGATGGTCCTGCTGTTGTATGGAATTACACGTGCCTGGCCTGCCGCTGCCGGGTCAAATCAGCCGAGAGAGATGACTGGCCTTGTGGAGCCAATCTGCGAGAATTGGGTGACTGTGTGCCGAGCGTTATATCTCAATTCTCAAATCTGGGTAATAACCACGGTGCTCAATTGGATTTGTAAGAAAACAGATTTGTCCTCATAAAGCAATTTGATAAATCGCATCTCTTTGACGCAAGAGGACACACTCAGTGGGCTCTTTGCAGCACTCATTCGCTACGACTGCCTCATCATCAATCCCATGCCTCCTCCTCACTGTCTCTCTCCCTACACTACTGCTAAAGTTGTCGTTCTCAGCAAATGTACGATTTATAACGCGTGGCAAATAGTAATCGTTCAATGTCGAAGGCATTAGTTCAAAGAGAGAACCACTCAGGCGCGAGGAAACCGTGCAGAGGCGGGAGGGATGGCAGCCATGCGGTTAGCCGGCGCCAACATTTGTCAGACACTGCGTCCTGTATATGTTATGATAACAGTTTATCTTTGTGTTGATGTAGGTTTTCACGGTTCGGTGTGTGAGAATTGTTCTCAAGAGCTGTTCTACTGGAATAGCCGTATCGTGTTGTCGTCCTCTCTCCATCTCGATGTTTCTCCGTTTAACTCTTGCCAGCAATCCCCGTTCATCAGCATTCCAAATAAACAATGTATTTCGTTTGCCGTCTCAGACACGTGAGGCAATTTGCCAAGGTAATCGGGGCAATGTCAGTGAATTTCTCAAAGGCAATCGACTCAATCACCTCTAGATTCTGTTGACCGAAAAACAATTGCACTTTAGTTTTGGCAGCAGAGTGACTCACGGAAAGAATGTCCTGCCCGAGGCGGTTCGATTACCACCTCTCTTGCTATCCCGGAAGACTCAGGGCGCCAGGCAGGGCTATACCTAGGATGGGACACCAGCCCATCACAGGGCACCAGGGGAAATTTAGTCCACAGGCCAATCAACCTATGCAGCAGCATGTCTTTGGACTGTGGGAGGAAAGCAGAGTGCCCGGCGAAAACCCACGCTGACATGGGGAGAACATGCAAACTCCACACGGCAAGGCCCCCGAGCCGGGATTGGAGCCCGGGCCCTTCTTGCTGTGAGGCGGCAGTGCGACTCACCGCATCACCGTGCCGCCCAGTAATAATATAAATTACAGTATATTATTTTGGTGCACACAAATTATGTTGCTGGTCGAGGACGCGACGCGGGCACAGAGGCGCGGAACCGAGCTCAGTGTGGATCTCCCCGAGACCTTCACAAGTGCCGTGATGTTGCGGAATTGCAGGGCTCCACCTTTGTCTTCAGTGTTTACACGAGCCGACAGCAAACGTCACGTGCCACACCACGCATTTGTTGTCCATCGGGTACGCGTGTTAATGCAAGCAAGTGAAAAGCAATAACCACGCTTCTGTGCTATTCTTCAGGAGCTGAAAGCCAATGCCACTTCGAGGTGTAGTTTTGCTGTGCCTCCTCCTCTGTTGAAGGAGCACAGGCTGGAGTGGGATTACTGTGTGGTCCATAGTTTAAATTGCGTGGCCACAATCCCACCGCTGTTGATTGTGTCTCTAATAATAATGATAATTTTACATTTATAACGCGCACATATTCATTCAATGTCAAAGGTATTCATTCGACGAGAGAACGACCCAGAGGCTCGAGGAAAGCCCAGAGAGGCGGAGGAGGCAGCCAGGCGGTTTCCCCGCGCCATATTGCCACGCACTGCTTCCTATATATTATGATGTTATCGGGCAACTAATTAATGAGTATTTTTTTTAAGTTGTGGGAGGAAACCGGAGAACCCGGAGGAAACCCACGCAGAACAGGGGGAGAACACACAAACTCCAGACAGAAAGGCGCCGAAACGGGAATCGAACCGCCTCGGACAAGACCATTCTTTCTGTGAGGCACGCATGCACGTAATCGCTACAGTACATCGCTGTAATGCTGTTTGAGACCAAGCGGAGCTTCACTCTCATAACTCCCGTTGAGCTCGTACGGTATTTACTATATACAAACCAAACACAACTTGTTTGTAAATAACACTGCCTTAAAATAAAATATATACAGCATATAAAAAGTGACGTTACGGCCAATTGCCTTTCATGTACTGTGAAGCAGGGTCATTGCTCAAAACGTTGCCTATTCTAGAATATATACGAGCAGAGTACCTGCCGTACGATCGATCGATCTTTAGCCAAGCATGTAACACGTTCTTCTGAGGTCAGAATAAAGGCGGAAGAATGCGAAAGACGGTTGATGGTAAGGCAGAAGTGGGAATTTAAAACCTACGAGTGTTCGAGTTTCAGAAGAGTAATCACTTAGCGGGATGCTTATCTAAAACAAGACGGTAAAACATTTGACACATAAAAAGCCATGGTGTTGTGTAGAAAACATTTGCACTTATGAAGGATTCGAAGCCTGTATCCTCAGTGCGGACATATATAGATAAAAAAACACGTACTCCATGATATATAGATTTCAAGGCAGTTGTTATTTACGATTGTGTTGAGTTGTTTTGTGATCCGCGCTTCAGCACCAGTGCCAAAGGCACAGCAGCAGCAGTTTCACCACATTCGCTGTTTAAATCACATACCACTGTTTCCTGCATTCCATGCTGCAATGTGCTTCGCACAACTAAAACATGCAACGCGGTTTTACCCCCGACACTGTGGCTCAATGAGTAAGACACACCTATCACACACAACGCAATAATCACACATCGCAACTATGCGTTTACATATGTACGGGTGTTACCACCAAAGTTCATAGCGATTCATTATTCATATACCGGGGCGGCGCGGTGAGTAGCGCTGCCGCCTCACAGCAAGAAGCGCCCAGGTTCGTATCCCGGCTCGGGTGCCTTTCTGTGTGGAGTTTGCATGTTCTCCCCGTGTCCGCGCGGGTTTTCGCCGGGCACTCCGGTTTCCTCCCACAGTCCAAATACATGCTGCTGCGTAAGTTAACTGGCCTGCGGATTAAATTGCCCCCGTTGCCCTGCGATGGACTGGCGTCCCATCCTGGGTATAGCCGTGCCTTGCGCCCTGTGTCTGCCGGGACAGGCTCCGGCTCACCGCTACCCTGTACAGGATTAAGCGGATTCTGACAATGAATTAATACACGCTTATAGTTGTGAAATACGTTACTTTGATGTAGTCTGATCAGCCGTGTAACTTAACGCTTCCCTGTTGTGTCGATTTACTCCAGATGTCATTTTCCACGGCTATAGCCGTGACCTACTATCGAACCGACTCAGGTGCGCTGGGCATCGTATTTCAACGCGCGAACCACTGCCCCGCTACTCAGTCCAGTTCCTCAGCCTGGCATTGCAACTTCAGCAGCTAAAAACACATTCTTGCTGACAGATACGAGATGACAGTGACCCAGATGAAACCTGCACTTTCACAGCTCAGGATTAAACTGTGCGTGGCGGGTTAATGGTCATCACTTACCAGCTGCGCTTGGAGCAGATCTGCGCGGCCACACTGCGGCGCCTAGTGGCTGGCGGGTAGCGACAGCAGCACAAGGCGGTCTGGATCTTGGGTGTATTCGGTGGTGGTGGTGGTGGTGTTTTATGGAGCACATTGGGAGGGGGTAGGGTCTCATCAGGTGTGTGTGTGGGGCTGGGTTGCGGGGTGCTTGGGGACTGTAGAAGCTCGTTGCAGAGCGTGGGAGAACTAGCAGTCTGGGACCGAGGGTCTCTGTGAGGTTTCCGCTTGCGGGTGGTCACTCACTACGGCACGGGTGGTTCACCTTTCAAGTCCATCATCGGCACCATCGTGGGATTGTGCGAATGATCGTGAATTGTAATCCAGTGGAAATGGTGTACGACACCAGCAGGGGAATTCACAGCCAAGCGAGCGATGTTGCACGGGGCGGAACACGACAGATTACAAACCCAGCGACCAGAGTTTGATTCCCGCTCACGGCCAACACCGGTGACAATTATCTGAAGCGGTTCTGAGCTTCATCTAGGTCGACTTAGCCTTAACGTGAATACCTGGAGCGGTGTGCAAACATGGGCACTGGTGAGGCAAAGTCCTGCCGGCCCCAGAGGTTGGATAATAATAATAATAATTTCAATTTATATAGCGCCTTTCACCCGAGGGTCACAAAGCGCTGCCAAAAGGCAGGCCTGCTGACGGCGCTTGTTCCAACAGTCTGTTAAGACTATACGGGGAATCTTTGTCTTCTCTTTTGAGGGCACTGGAGGAAAGCATTATATATTTGATGCCACAGCCATCTCCCAGGATTTGCCACGGGTGGAAACGAATGGATCTTTCTTGCAGAGTACAACATCGGGCTGCGGCGGCGCTCGATTTAACTTGTGTGAAATGTAACACGTATAGGCGACCAAAATTATGTTTTCAAGATGATCCTCATTTTGTATAAGATATCGTAAGTAAAATGTGTGTCGTAAACCCTCCTCCTGCCGAAGAAGCCAATAATAATAATTTCAATTTATTTAGC
>JAZEWU010000008.1:791512-810454 GCA_036362915.1 Geotria australis | reverse complement strand
GCTGGCCATAAAATGTAATTGGATATTATAACCTGTTGATTAAACTGTCTCAATGTAAACACTTGCAGTCGTGTGAGATCGCTCTGGACCCACGCACAGTTGCATCAACCAGCCACTTTCCAAATGTTCATTCTGGTTGTGCCATAATGTGCAATTCAAGGTCAGTTTCATGAAACAAAAACAAATTTACGTTTTTCTGGTAGAATAGGTTTGACATTAACAGAAACCAGGCCACAACCTAAAGAGGGTAAACAATGCTGCACGAATCTCGATTCATGCTGGTTGCTCTGCAGAGCTGTTCTTTCGGCATTGCCGTGTCGAGCGATCTCCCTCTCTGCCTTGCGACGTTTCGCCTCCCACGTTGGAAGCATCATCACAATGGGTTTTCACCAGTGGTGGATCCGGTACCAAAGCAACAAAAAATAATTGATTTAAGGCTGCTTCGAATACACTGAAAGGTCGTGAGACTGGCAATCTTAAGAGCGGCATAAATCTGCCAGCGTCCCCTAAGATGGCCGTCAGAGACAGACATGAGGGGAAACAACGCCAATCTAAATTAAACAATTAACATTGACGCACAAGAACAAATACAAAGACACACGCAACAGTAAAACAGAAACGCAGCTATTTATAACAACAAAAACACAAGTTTTACACGCGACACCTGGACCACACCACGAGGCGAGTCTAAGCAAGACAGGCCTTACATAAACTGGCCCAGGAGCCGGCCGCGTAAAACAGACAAAAAACAAGCAACAGTAAAAACCTGGCAGACAAAAACAAACACCAAAGTTACATAGAAACAAACTATTAACTATTTTACAGGCTCGTCTCCCTTTTAATAATTCATTCATTCATTCATTTTCAGAAACCGCTTAATCCTGTACAGGGTCGCGGTGAGCCGGAGCCTATCCCGGCAGACATAGGGCGCAAGGCATGGCTATACCCAGGACGGGACGCCAGTCCATCACAGGGCACCGGGGGCAATTTAGTCCGCAGGCCAATTAACCTATGCATGTTTTTGGACTGTGGGAGGAAACCGGAGTGCCCGGCGAAAACCCACGCGGACACGGGGAGAACATGCAAACTCCACACAGAAAGGCCCCCCGAGCCGAGATTCGAACCCGGGACCTTCTTGCTGTGCGGCGGCAGCGCTACCCACTACGCCACCGTGCCGCCCACAACGCCTTTCATACCCGCCAGTTAAAAGTGCTTCACCATGTTAAGAATTGGACACCACAGTTAAATACACTGATGAGGCCGCGGTGTTAATGTTGGACGCGTCGAGGAGCTGTGCTGCTGTGTTGGCTGTGCCCGTGCGCCGCTCTCAAAGCAGCAGCAGATAGAGTCACAAAGCGACTCATGGTGTTCGACACAAAGCAATTATTTTATAAAATAAAAAAAACATCGCCGGCTCGGGTGCCGCCTTTCTGTGTGGCGTTTGCATGTTCTCTCACCGTGTCCACGTGGGTTTTCACCGGTCTATACACGCATCGGAATCTATAGTCTATACACACAGCCTACACATACAGTGTATTGTGGGTGAGCGTGGTCGTCGTACCAGCTCCTCGTCCTCCCGTTGCCTCTTCCCCTCGTCCACCTCCTGTTTCCGCCGGGTGCGCTCCACCGCCCGGTCCTCCATCGCTATAACTACGCGGTGTGGACACGGCCACTGGGACCCGGTCTCTAGACACCGACATCTGGTCTCTAAACACCGACCACAAAACCCAGTCTCTAGCATCTCAGAGTGAAGTTGGTAGGTGGGGGGGGGTTCGCCAATACAACCGTGACCGGTACCAAACTCACATTACTTTGCCCCGCTGCCCTACCACGCCGCACTTCCTCGCCCGCGGGGAGCACCCGGAGAAAGCCCTCGCACATGTATAAAAATGTGACGCTAATGCACCGCACTGCCATTGCTTACGCCCGCATTAATTGGCTAAAAACATTTTCAAATTAAAACCAAACGCAGGACTCACCTGAAAAAGGGTGCGGTGACTCGGTGTGGCTTTTTGGATGAATACGTAGCAACACGTTTTTCCGGACAAGTGGGGTCCGGTTTAAGGGCGTTTCCGAGCGAGCAAACAAGAACTGACGATTAGTACATCTCAGCAAGAACGCCACACAGCAGCAATGGAGAAGGTTGTAGCAGCGAATTCCGAGTTTGCCATCAACATCTTCAAGACTCTGGGTGCACGGGAGCCCAGTGGAAATGTCTTCTTCTCTCCGCTCAGCATCTCCGCAGCCCTGGCCATGGTGTTGCTCGGTGCGAAGGGGAAAACGTCTGAACACATGGAAAAGGTAAACAGCCATCAGTCACATCGCTGTGGCCTCACCCTAAACAGATTCCAAGAAAACCCTCTCCCACTGCGCGTGAAACTGAATGGCGTGTGCCTGTCAATATTTAATTCACCAATCTTCTGCAATAGTCTCTCTTGTGTCGAGTCCAATAAGTTTGAAGGACAATGCATTATCTTAGCAATTTTGTTGCATGTTTTGTGCCACAAGTATGTGTGGCTGCTTGCAAATTGGAACCTTTGTAAAAAGGTTTCCATCTAGTGTTTTTAAGATCTTAACACTTTTTCTCATTGCTGGAAAGGGTTAAACCGCGTATATTTTACAGTTTATGTACGGCAAAAATAGGTCCAGTGGGTATATCTGTGCCTGTTTTCCCGTGCTGTATTGCAGGTACTCTGTTTTAAAGGCGTAAGCGATGTTCACGAATCTTTCAAGATCCTGCTTGGCACTTTGACAAATCCTGGAAAAGGATGTGTGCTCCGCGTTGCCAACCGCCTTTATGGCGAGAAGACCTTCAGTTTCCTTAAGGTTATTACAAAAATACATGTTAGACCTGATACAGAAAATGATGGTTCACTTAAACATTTGGCATTTTGTTTTCTTCCTGCAATTGTATCTTGAAGTAAACGTGTGTTATGGCTGTCTGCTTTAGGAGTTTCTTAGTGTGACACAGAAGTTTTATGATGCTAAGTTGGCTGCCGTAGACTTCACGAAAGCGTTTAATGATGTACGGAAGAAAATCAACACGTGGGTGGAAGAAAAAACTGAAGGTGAAGAATACATTTTTCTATGTTCTAAGGCTTGTATATTGGGCATGGTGGGACATGCTTTTGCTCCAGCACTTGAAACTAGGAGGTTGCACTACAGGGAATTGTTTGTCAAGTTGTACGAGTAGACCTGTAGTAGTGTTACTATTCGACCTTGCATGGTCGGGTTTCTCTGGGTACCTCCATTCCTATACACACGTGATGCTTCTCAACGGAAGTGTCCAAATACCCCAAAGTAAAACTATACTGAAACATAGCTTGACTCAAATTTGTCTTCATAAGTTAATTGCAGTGTTAATTTAAAGTCATTATTTAAGTGTTGTGTTTAATTCGATATTGTGCTGCATATTTTTACATTTTAGGGAAAATAAAGAATCTGTTGGCTGAAGGAACAGTAAATATTATGACTAGACTCTTGGTGGTGAATGCTGTTTACTTCAAAGGGAAATGGACCAAAACCTTTGACCTTCAAAATACTACTCAATGTAACTTTCACCTTAACCAGGTAAATCTAACCACATTTTTTACACACCGAGAGTGTAGTACATTTTAATTAGTATTGTTTTTGTTTCAATTTTGGTATTTTAGGTGAGTAAAATATGGAGATGGGTTGTAACATTTAAATACTTGGATATATCATATGGACAATATCAATAAGCGCTCGATTTAATGTATATGTTAACATGTCAACTGCACTAGTTATATATTTGTTATGCTTATAAATACCTAATTTGTACACTGAACAGAAACTATGCTCAATACATTTTCTTTCTAAATTCACACATTGCTTAGTCAGTCGTCCCGTATAAAACTGTTTTCCTTTCATATTCTGATGAAAATCTGATGTAACGCGAGTATAAGGCTATTGATTGATGATTGACGTTTATATACTGATATGAATTCTAAATGTACATTACCAAGAAGACGTGCAACTCTTTATTGGTTACAATTGTGCAACCATATATGCAGCATGGAGAATAATCAAGCATATCATTCTTTTCTTCCATAGCGAGAGACAAAGCAAGTGCAGATGATGTTCCAAAAGAACACGTTTAACCATGGCTTTGTCCAGAACATGAAGTTAAAGGTTCTGGAGCTTCCATATCTGGGAGATGCACTGAGCATGATTATACTGCTGCCAGCTGCCATTGAGGATGAAACTACTGGTTTGGAACAGGTATGTTTCAAACTCACGCAGAACAGGGAGAACACACAAACTCCACACAGAAATGCACCCAAGGCGGGAATCGAACCGACTCGGGCAAGACCATTCTTTCTGTGAGGCACGGATGTTACCAATGCACCACCCTGGCGCCCACATGTTATGTTATACAATATCTACTCACTGGTAACGTCACATTACTAAAACGGAACGTATTTCAAATGCCCCGTCTCTCTCCACCCAGCAGTCACATGGCCCTGCAGCGGTAATGCATTTGCCACTTCTTGCTGACGTTTGTAGTTTGACACTAACAGGCAGCCCGGGTCATTACTGTGAGTGCATTACTGTAACCATAAATATACGCTGTTTGCTTCACAGTGGAGATGAGAGATACTAACCCGGACGTTATTTAAAAAGAGTAGGCCATTGTGTTCTGGCAAAGGCCATTCTACCAGCAGTTACTTGCGCAAGCAATTGCAGAGATGCCCCTTTCATTCCAGTCGGATGAGCACAGGGGTGATCTCCAGAATTGGTCACTAAGCACCGTCCATTCAGCCACTTATGTTGAACTCATGTCTTTTGTTGTGCTACAATGACTCAGCTGGAGAGGGAGCTGAACATTCAGACCCTTCAAGCCTGGACATCGTCCATGATCTTGCGCTCTGGGGAGGTCATGGTGCACCTTCCGCGCTTCCGCCTGGAGCAAAGCTACACCCTCAATAAGCCACTTTCAATTCTAGGAATGGAAGACCTCTTCTCACCAATCACCGCCGATTTGTCAGGAATGAACGGAACTCGTGATCTGTTTGTGTCACATGTCGCCCACCGCGCCTTTGTGGAGGTGAATGAAGAAGGTACAGAGGCAGCTGCAGCCACAGCAGTAGTCATAATGAGGAGGTGTGCCATGCCCATGCAGTCGCCGTTTAAGTTTTGCGCCGACCACCCGTTCATCTTTCTCATTCGTGACAATCGCAATGGTAGCGTTCTCTTTTTGGGTCGCTACACGTCTCCCTGAAGCCCATCAAAAGCTCCGATGCACTATGCATCGTTAATTGGCATGTTAAAATATATTAATGTGACAGTTTTGGTTTACGGAAAGGCACTTCTATAAGATGGGTGGTGCTGACTCGATCTTCAAAATTGAGAAAAATAGTAAGTATCATAACGAAAACAAATTTTGCTGGCAAAACGTCACATCCAAAGGATGCGTGGGTTGCTAATTAGAATGTATTTTTATTTATTGTAGTGAGATACAATATAACAAAAATATATTGTAGTGAGATACAATATAGAAAAAAATTATTGGTTAGAAAAAATTCTAACCAATAATTTTTGGCTCTGGATTTGGCTCGAGTTATTTTTTATAAAGAATGTTGATCTGCTTCCTCTAAATATAATAACAGTTCCCCAATAGCAGGCAAAACTAGGCTACCTAAAGAGCCTAATTATTTGGTAATTAAGGGGGAATGGCTCAGCTACTCTCAAACTGAGCAGTTCTGAATTTTTCAAAATTAACTACATCAAAGGTTACACTAAAAAGCCAAACACAAATGCCAAAAATGCCAATTTCGTTTTCTCTTGCTGGTCTTATAGAAATACATTATTTTCAAAACGGCAAAGGTAATTAGTGATGTCTACAAGTTATCATGCTTAATTTTAATGGTATGTTTAATCATTATTGCATTTGTTAGTATCTAAAGCGTATTGTCATCCAGATTAAAATGATGCTGCATGTTAATGCTTGTCCGTTTTTTTATGAAAACATGCTGTGAGAATTTCTCTTAAGAGCTGCTCTTTTGAGATAGCCTTGGCGAGTTGATTTTAGGTGCAATTCTCAAACAAGGAGCTGTTAAAACTTACATCAATGCGCATGCTGATGTCTCCATCACTAGTGGTGGGGATCATCTCACACTCACTGAACGCAGTGACCTCTGCCACCAAGGGAACTAGCGCTTCTTCAACCACAATGGCCTGTGGTCACCCCGTGGGGAGCCAGACCTTGGACAGAGCATCTGCTATTACCTTCAGTTTATACAGTTCCATCATAGGAGGGGTAAGGCATCATCATCTACCTGAGTTAGGATGTTCCAAGAGCCAAACCTTCCGACTCACTGAAGTTCAAACCAGGATGGCGCATTGCGATGAATCGCTTCTCAACGCTCCTTCGCCGGTGCCCTTTCACAGCTCCAACAGCCTGGGCAGGGCTGCAGCAATAACCTGTGCCACTCGGCCACTGGTCCTGCATATTTTCGTCAGACCATCAATGGAGGGTAATGAACAGGATGCAATATAAATTAAAGCTTTGTCTGAAGTAAACTTTGTGCAGTGGTATAACTATGCAACACAAACTAAGAGAAGATTATAATATGCCTTGAATTGACTTAATATACCAGTGAACACAAGTAACAAATCCAATTTAAGGCGTATAACAGGATCATATACCTCTGTGTGCCAAGTTAAAAAATGTGAATTTCCATGTAGAATGTTGTTGGCTGTTCGTATGGTAACACAGGCCTCTGACAAGCCACACTGCTGACACCTGGTTTCTGAAATCTTCAATTTAATGACCGTTCATACAAAGTCTGCACCCACACATCACCAATGTAATAATACATTTGCTTAAAACAAATGACTAAATGCAAAAAGGTTTAGTTATTGCTTCTTTGTACGTATGAATTGTGTTAACACTCCAACAGAAAAGATACACATATATGAAGGTTCTCGATCAGTCGTGTGCATTTGGACATACGTTCTGTGTTAATGAGCAAGTGACTATGCAAGGGAGCATGACATCTAGGTTCTTTTATCGCAAGTTAAAACAATCAAATGTTGAACCGAATGTGAAAACGTTATTGTTAGCAAACGGATGGGTGGTACAGTTCTAATTTCCCGACAGGCTGTTTCATTAAGTCGTTAAGATATGATGTGTAGCTAGTTGTTTTTTTACATTCACAGGTCCATCTGCATTTTTATTTGGTTGATTTTCTTCACAAGATCTAGGATGAAGTTGTTCCTGCACACAATACAGACAAAATAACTAGATTATAATTCTGTATCATTGTGGGTGTTATCATTACATATTTTCAATTTGTATAATATTGCCATTTTAATACTTCACATTATTATTGTATCAATAATCATCCACACTGTGCTCTTAAGCACACGGAGACAGAATGCCAAGGTCCAGTGTGCTTGGCATGCCATGGTTTTGGTTAAGCTATTTAAAAAATGGTAAGCAAGCACAAGGGCATCACGACACTCACCAGGACAAGCGGTTTAGAAAATGGATGGAAGTACAGAGAAGGCTTTGGTGGGAAGTGGATGCTTAATCGTGTGATGCACAGCATAAAGGAGGTTCCTGTACACGGCGTAATGAGTCGGTGCACGTGTGTGTGTGTGTTGTGCGTGTCCGCAGCCTTGTGCAGCGCTTTGTGACCCTCGGGTGAAAGGCGCTCTATAAATGCTATTATTATTATTACTCACTCTTCTTTCAGGATGCGTTGCACACAGCTGATCTGCCGCGGAGACATCACGTGTTGTGCCTGCACTTCTGGATTCGGACGGACCAGCCTCTTCTTCTGATAGTTACGCTTATTTAACACCTGCAAACGTGCACCGCAAACACAACCACGGGAACGCACACTAATCAGACGCTATGCAGAGAAATAACACTTCCTGTAAGCCTGTTTTGTAGAGGTTTGATGGCTGAAATTGTTAGGTTGTGCGCTCGGGGATTACTTAGAGTGTGTGGTCTACTACAAGGTGAATTATTAGCAAACACGCAGCTATGACATCTCCAATGGGACGAGCTAACTGCAGTTCAATTTGAATGTCTACATTTTTCCAAACTCTGCAACCAAATGCACAATTACATTTTATAGCGTCACATGTTAATGGAATAGGCAAAGAAATATTTGTTTCTTAAATACATAAGGTCAAGATAATGAATATAAATATAACAACGCATATGTCAATGTATTAAAACAATACAAAGTACAATAAACACCAGACAGCATGGCTGAAGTGCTATAAATCCTAAGGTCGCTAACTCCCCATCTGTTAATTGCAAAACATGTGTAAATTTAATATAAAAATGTATAACGTGCACAGTATTTGTTCCATCTCCAAAGTATTTGATTTAAGAGAGGATGACTCAGAGGCATGATGAAACCGCAAAGAAGCAAGATAAAAATCAGCTACTCGGTAGCCAATGCCAACATTAGCCCGAAACTCTTGCCTACTGGGTAACACGATAAAGTGTTCCAACGTCACAAAAGCAGTTAAATTACTAATTAAAATTATTACTTTGTGAACTAATGATGAGGTTATGTACATGATCACAATGAAGAGGATTGAGCCTCGTGTAGGATAAGTTAATTCAGTCACCTGTTCTTTAGATTGCTGCAGCTCTTCCACCTGGCTGGCGATTTTTTGGATCTCAGTGTGAGCGTGGCGCTCCCTGTCCGAGAGGACGGGCTGACGCGCGTGCACATTCCCCAAGACACCCTGTACTCTGAACACAAACGAGATGAAGAACGCACACGTTAAAACGTTCATACTGAAAATGCCTCTTCCTTAATGCTGCAAACAAGCCAATGGTGACTATGAATGACAGGAAATGGTTTGATACAGATCATACCATAAGCCGGTAATCACAAATAATAAACAGCATGTAATTAAAGCATCACAGTCCCAACACAACGTCGCGATCCCTGTCAAGTAATACTTGGTATTACCTGCGAATTCTACCAAACACTTCGAAGCCGAGCTGAAAGACAACGATGTCTAGAAGCTAACCATCGTGCTTCGAAGATCGCAAAGAAGAAGTCCCAACACAACTGAAAAAAACAACTTTCCGAACAAAATACTCTAATAAAGCAATGAAAATGTAAGACTGACTTCAACACAAATAGAATTACACACATACTTTTATACACCATAAATCGCAAACTGTAAATGTTTAAAATGAGAGTAAACAGCGGTACTGTGTGCCACATTCGGCGGCCCACCACCACCACGCGTGCACTGAAACGTACAAGTTTCAAGTTCAAGTTTATATTGTTTAACCGGGTGAAAACGCAAGAGGCAAGGGACAGTCCCAATAAAGCAGGACCCCGTCAGTAAGGGCAACCGGCTCAAAAATTCTGCTCCAATACCTCCACAATTGTCGGAAAACCAGCCAACCCAGGTCAACCTGGATATTGGCCGTTTAAGCTGGCAATAACAACAACAGGGAGAATTAGTCTGCCAGGAGGGGGTAACAATCCCGCTCTGTATAATCCCAAATGTATACTTTATGGGTGACTTCAAAATTAGCAAATTTGGGCCCTGACGTCGACACACAATTTTCTGCTCTTGCATATGTCAGGGGATCATCTTTAGCGTCCACACTGTGAAGGACATGATGCTATAATTGCAATTAGTACATGTGCAGTTATAATCACGGTGGCCACTGGCTTCGAGCCTTGAACCTCTGCCACAAGCGGCAAATATTCAGCACTGGGCCAGGTTACCCACCTCTTTACAAGAGCCTCTTGCCTCTCTCGTGCTTCCTCGTACTTTTCCGCGAGACATTCGGCCGTTTTCCGTAGCTCTTGCCTATAAACATAAATCATATGTGGGTGTGTACACACACAAGCGCATCGGTTTGATATGAAGCCTTCCCAGACATTATATAAAACTGTAAGGTCTTAGGAATGGGATACTTAGGCAGCAGAGGTAGCTTGTACTCTCAGCTTCTTCATGCCTAGGGTAGTATTCGAGAAAGAAGATTTCGGATGAGAATTGCTCTTAAAGCTGCTCTTTCGGGATAGCCGTGGTGCGCGTTCTTCCTCTAACCTTCGTAGTTAAATAAAGTCAATGTCATCATCCGCACTTGTCTTTACTGTGTCGTAGGAATCCCGCAAAGAGCTTGCAGGGTCACATGGTATTTTCTGCTGTAGTAATAAACATCTATCGTCTACTTTTTATGACAGCACTTTCCTGTGCTATGAGACCAAAAAATTAGATACCAATGATAAAGACAAACATAAGAATGAAGGATAAGAGGGATATCTCTGTACAGTATATATATATATCACACAAAAATGTGAGGAAATGAACCCGTACTTTTGGTGAGAAATCAGTTTCAGGTCTTCCATCTGTTTTTCTTTCTGCTGCTTCATTCCCCATACTCTGAAATACAAACATTGGTTTAAAAGTGGACATAAGCCAAGACACACACATGATGTTCGATATTCACTCATAAGGTGTTAAAGGGGGCCTCATAAAATATAAACACTGTAAAAGGGTCTAAAACCGCCCTTTGGGGTGGAGTGTTAGTGCAGTAGTTTGTGCACTGTGCTATGTACCTAGTGACCCGAGTTGTAATTTCTGGTCATAGCTTAAATGCGTGGCGAGTGACATCTGAACCAGTGTTGGACCCCCAACCTTTCGGGGTTGCATCTTTGCTTACATGCATCCAGACAATGTCTCGATCTGAAGATCATCATTTTAGTTCAAATAATATTACGCAAGACGTATAACCTGATCCGTTTATGGTGAACTGCCAATCACTAACAGCGCTCAATCAAAACCAACTCCACTGATGAGACTGTCTAAACAGGCCCGGAGTTTGCACGTTTTAAAGCACTACTACTGAAATGATACACGCTCACAAGGCCAAGCAGCTTATTGGTTTTGAAACAAATATTTGTATTTTTTATGTGGAGACATGGTCTATGTATTTATTGTGTTACTTACATTCTCCACGTTTACGCCAACGATTATTCTGATCCGTTTATGAATAACTAGTAACATGCAACTCATGTCATGAGGCGCGTGAACACAGGGGGGCAGATTTAACAGTCACCTGCGTAAGATTGCATCGCGAGCCAGGTCCAGTTTCAGGATGTTCTCTTCCCGAAACATTTGCACTGCTCGCGTGACAAGCTGTAGACACTCCATCTGTGACAGCTGCGCCTGGGAGCCACATCTGGTAGAAGAGACGTGAAAGTGAGAGAAGGAAGACTCTACACGGCTCTTCAGAGCGATTCTGAGACATGCAATGTTCACAAAAGCAATCCATAAATGGTGCACAGATACAGTTAATAATAATAATAGCATTTATATAGCGCCTTTCACCCGAGGGTCACAAAGCGCTGCACAAAGCTGCAGAGAGAACGACATGTCAACAACGACAGAGCACGGAAAAGCAGCAACAATTTATTTATTTATTTTAACCTTTGTTAGAGTTGTTAACCTTTGTTAGAGTTGTTTACAAACAAACATTATGTTAGTGTATTTTATGCTAAGACATGAGTTACTCAATGTGTTTTCGGGCTGTACCGTGTGTTGTTTGGCATGACGTCCTTAATTTCATAGATAGACAGATATTTATTATAACAGGAGAAAATACCCAGAAAGCTTGCAAGTTTTTTGCAGGATTCCTGCAACATTGTGCTGCTGAAAGATTCTTCGGGAACTGTATTAAGTTTCTGAAGAGCTCCAGAACATGGAGTAAAACATCACACTCAAATTCACATCGGAAAGCTGGACAACTTACCAATAAAATATTTTTTTAGTAAAGAAACCTTTGCGCTTGCAGAATATTTTCTAGCAGTCATTTGTTTCGCCAACAAACAATGGATATTTTTCGACTGAGTCTCATTGGCATCGTGCCCTGTTGAAGAAATGATATTCACTTGCCTGATGTTATTTGCAAGAGTGCTCAATGAGAAAATGTTGAGGCTGATGGCACTAAAATGTTAGTTTATTCTTGTGTGGTCGGACAGACATTTGGTTATTATTGCCTGCTATCCAGCACAAAGACAAAAATCCCCCACATACCCTTTAACAGACTGTTAAGGCAAGTGCTGTTAGCGTGCACCTATAACGGTAGGCACGACACAGATGGGGGTGTGGGTGGCCAGCACTACGCCTGGCCTGTTGTCTCCCCAGTGCTGATGTTTACGCACTACACCAGGTAGTCATTTAATAATAATAATAATAATAGATGTATTTATTTAAAGCTCAAGTGACTTACACGAGGCCCAGAACCGGTTCAAATATTTGCCAGTATTATTGGCCGCGAGCGGGAATCAAACTCAAGTAGCAAGGTTCATAGCGCAGTGTGCGAACCACAATGCCATCACTCCTCAGCATGGACACACACACGCGTCACACCTGAGTATGGGATTTCTCGTGTCTCGCTGTAGAATACTACGGATGTGCTGCTCAAACGATTCTTCCCGAACGGAATGTGACGCCACTCTCATGCTTGAGCCGCCTGCCTCTTCTCCATTCTGGTCCGTGGAGGCTTGATCGACAAGTGGTGGAGAGGGCTGCCAGGTAAACATGCTGAAAACCACAGAACAGAACGAAAACATTGGGACTGTTTAAAAATAATAATGGAAAACAAAGCCAATGCCAGCAGAACGTAACTACAGTAAACCATCCCCTTCTATGAATCATGAAATTTACACTGTTAAGTGATTGTATTGATATAGGTTTTCAAACATATTCTGAATGGAGCGGAACCGCTATTATCAGTCATCCATTTAGAACACAAATCCTGTTGTCTGCTGCGATCTGCGTAGAAAAGTAACGATCATTCATTTAAGATATTAAAATACCACCCGGGTGCTGTCGTCCAGCATGTCTGTGGTTTCTCAGAGATTGTGACAGGGAACTTGTACGAACGACCCCCACTTAAAAAGTGTAAACATCCTCATGAGTACAAATCATTTTGGATCACCGTATAATGTGTGTTTTGTTGTCTGCACTCATATGCTTATGGAGCTTACAGCAGCGGTCTTGTGATGACTTCGTAATTTGACGTAAGGCAGAGGATGACTGCTCCCATAGATCGGTCACGTACAATGCACACCCCTTGAACTGCTGGCCCGTGCCTTCGCATGAGAGCACATAAGCATCAAATACATTCCGACAGCACACGTGCAGGTTACAATGTATTTTTTGTAAATAATACACATTGCTCCAAAGGTGATGATTCAGAGGAGACGTTTCAAGACGATTAGTGTGGCACTTAAGTACGTGTGGTATTAAATAGGTGTGATATTAGAAAAGTGGTGCTGTATTTATATAGATTTTCACAGCTCGAAGCCGAGGAGCTGAAAGACAACGATGTCCAGAAGCTCAACAGATGCCAGAAGCCCCTCAGTCTGGAGCAAGAAGAGAGGCCAATGCCCGCCGCCTTTAAGGCCAGCACTGACTATTATATCTCTAAATATTGAAGGGCTGTCTGCGACTAAAGAAGAACTTGTTGCAATAGGAAACTGTCATATAACCATCACGTAACAAAAGCAATGTGGGCAAAATGACCCAGGCCCGAACAAACGAGATACAGCATAGGCAAGACAAAAAAATTGATCCACGTGTTTAACAATGACACCAAACTCCAACAATTTACCTCAATTACATGTGTCCGATTAACTAAGAAGTTCAGGCGCCAGGCATACTGACCTAGGGGTGTCTGAGTAAAGGCCCCTACTCTTGCTAAAGAGGATTGAGCAAGGCCAGGGTAGTGACAAGGGGGAATATGAAGTGGGTGGAGAGGGATGTCAATTGATTGATACTACTGATGCAAATAATTGCGAGAATGTACACAACACTGCAAAACGTGGATGATGACCATGTTATGTAGTCATGTTTCTTGGAACACTGCAGACAAAGTACTTACATGTTTGCCGAGGGCCGGGTACACAGCACGTGCTCAACCACAGAGGGGTGATCGTCCGTCAGTGTCTTAAGTTCATCCTCCCCTTTCTCCTCCCCCGCTACTCAACATACCGGCAAAAACACACAATACAACTCAGCGCATTGCAGGCCCACGCCGAAAACACACAACAAGCAGGGACCGCTACACAGTACCGAACATGCATACACAAGTTACAAAGCACGAAATTCAATCAACCCCTTCTCATAGATCGTAACTTTATTATGGCAGAGGAGTTTGTATGTTTTAATTAACCCCAGAGCTATGTCGCCAGGAGTCTATCACTCCTGGTAGGATCTTCTTTGGTGAACAGGTCTGGAGTCAAGCACCCCAGCCAGGGTCCTCCCTTGGTGAATAGGTCTGGGGGGACGTTAAAGACACACAGCGCTCCAAAGACCCTGATTGTCAGAAACCGCTTAATCCTGTAGAGGGTTGCGGTGAGCCGCAGCCTATCCCGGCAGACACAGGGCTATACCCGTGACGGAACGCCAGTCCATCACAGCGTAACGGGAGCCATTTATTCCGTAGGCCAATTAACCTATGCAGCAGCATGTCATTGGACTGTGAGAGGAAACCGGAGCGCCAGGCGAAAACCCACGCGGTCACGGGAAGAACATGCAAACTCCACACAGGCACCCGAGCCGAGATTCGAGCCCTAGGTTCTTGCTGTGAGGCGACAGCGCTACTCACCGCGCCACCGTGCGGCCCCACCTTGTTACTACCCCTCGGTTAATTCAACTATGCCAAACAAAGGAGTCGTTTCTCGCCACCTAGCGGGAATTCCTTGCTAAGCAATAGGTATCACGTTGCTTCCTTGTATGAACAGTTACTGCACGCCTGTCACTATTTTGCTTCAACCTTTTGTGGCGACCGGTCTGTAAGATGACTAAGTATATAGTGAATTTTGTTTAACTTCATGAGAACTAGATGTTCATGTTTGCTGGGAAGATACACTACCCAAAAAGTTGATGGGTGAGTTAATAGGACAAAGATTCGTAGACTACTGTGTACATTTAGCTTTCATTATAGATCAGACACATGCAAAAGTCTAGTATACATGGACAGACAGCAAGCACACTGTGCTTGTCAGTCATTACCCGGTCGTGGTGAAGCCAGAGCCTATCCCAGCAGACACAGGGCAGAAGGCAGGGCTATACCCAGGATGATGCGACGACCGTTCATTGCAAGGCACTGGGGGTAATTTAGTCAAGCCAATTAATCTAGGCAGGATGTGTTTGAATGGTGGCAGGAAACCAAAATACCGGGCGAAACCACACACGAACATGGGGAGAACATGCAAACTCCACACAGAAAGGCACCACTGTGCTTGTGTATGAATACAAATCTGTGTTGGCCAAGTTGTGTAGATGAGCGCGTGAAGGTTAACACCGTTGCGCACTCTACTCACTATTGCCGATGAACTTCTGGATGGAAGCCAGCCAAGTAAGGGCTATGCTGTGCACACCGGCTTCATGCGTGCAGCGGTACCGCATGTCACACTGCGGGTCTGGGAACACACACCACCACACCGTAATCCCAGGGTCAAAATGCGGTTCAACTTTGTGAACAGCTTCAGAACTTCTGAAAACAATTATCAGCCACCTTACATCACCTGTCTCGTCAATGAAATATGATTATTTTTAACACATTATTTGACGATGCTGCATTGGCAGTTGTGCACAAGCACAAATTAAAAAACACTCAACACATGTTGTGAAGAAGAGTAATTCCCGAAACATCACCTATTCACTATTTGTTCATTTTAAGGCCACAGTGATAATTGACAAACGTTTCGAGACTGTAGTTATTTAAAAGCTACCTATATGTATAGGCCGCGTGGTGTTACCACTCACCTCGATTAAGCCTGATGGGACAAGTGAAGTCTGCCAGTGCTTGCTCCTCCATCTCACTGCTTGAAGGCAGGTTCAGGGACATCTCCAACTCCACAGCATCAAACACAAACAACGTGTACGGAAGGCTGTCCTCTGCCTGCATACGCACGTTTCACAACACTTTAATTATACCTACCTTTCTTAAAACAAAATTAGGAAAGTATTGAATAAACCCCGATACACTTAACCCAAAAATAAATATCATAAAAATACTAAACTATGCTTAGCTTATGATATCTGAGATCGGACACATTTCCCGGTGATGAGACAAGTGTTAAGACTTTAAAAACACCAAATGGACACCTTTTTGCAAAGGGTCCAGTTTGCGAGAAGCCACACATGCTTGTGGCAAAAACATGCAAACAAAATGCTGTGATAATATTTGAATTGTCCTTGAAACTGATTGGCCCACAACAGATAGCTTTCTTAATAGCCTAGTCTCAGTGTTAACCAAGTGTTACTGAAAGGCAAGCAGTTTTCGACAATGCAAATATGATGAGAGTTGCTCTTCAGAGCCGTTCTTTCGGGATAGCCGTGTTGAGCGTTCTCCCTCGCGACGTTTTGCCTCCCACGTTGGAAGCATCATCAGTAGAACGCAAAAATCAATGTATTAGTAGCTCGGGGTCTAGATTATCTGTAAAATGGTAAAAAGGTGCTCATAGACTTAACATTTCCCGGTGGTTTAGTCAAACTGATTGCTTTGAGTGAAGAGGTGAAACGTGGCGCACCACGCACCAACGTACCTGAGCCTCTTCGAGCAGCAGGCAGTGGTACACGGTCCCCGTCTCGGTGGCGATGACCAGCACGGAAGGGGAGTTGCGCAAACACAAGAGTGAGCAGGCTCCGTAGCCGTAGTTGTCTTCTGCTGCGGGGTGCATCGGCAGCGGACCCATGACTCGATCGCCCATCCGGGACTTGCCACTGGGGAGAAAGAGGTTTTATTAACAACCAGGCTCGTCCCAGTGATGTTACTGTTAATGGTATCTGCATTAAAAACATGTGGTGTAGGTTTTTTGTGTTGGGAATTGATAATAGATGTGGAGGATGCTCCTTCATCTACGACACCTCACTCACGAGGAATACTCTCTTTTAAATTTAACGCCAGCTCCTCGACTTACGAATAAATGTTTTTCATCAATGCCTTCTACCTCACCGAGATTCTACGTTGCTTACATGATAGGCTGAGTTAGGTTTCACAATTTCCCCTGCACACAACATGCAAGCTGCCATACATGTTAACAGACTTCACTCGGAAATTAAATCACATCTCTCTGCTACAACAGCACGACCACTTCTGCCGTAACCGACACTGTGAGATAGCGGGTGGCACTGCGGAGCGCCGGGCAATAACGACGAAGCGAGTAGCAAAGTAAGTCTCACCTCAAGCACGTGTGAATCACGTACGTCTCTCCGGTTTCGTACAATATGTAAATGGGAAACACAGTCTCTTCCAGCGGGGCAATTCGGGATTTGTTCACGATGGGCATGCCAGGCACCAGAGGCGCTCCCTTTTGCTTGGGCCGGGCTACGCCAAAGTCAAACGCCACGGCTCGTTCACCCAAAGCGCACGCGAAGGAAGACCTGTCGATGCAACAGAGCGCAAGCGTAAAACATTTAATTCCACTTTACAAAATGCAAACCTGCAGTCCTAAAGCAATGCAAGTAGCAGAGTAACAGTGATTATATGGGGGTGGGGCACACGTATGACTGATTTGGTCAAATACAAGCACATCTGCTCAAAATAAATGTGGTAATGTAGACATTGCGAGTTTGTGAAAACGGTGCATGTGATGGTTATTTGGCATGACCGTCCTGTTATTCTGCATACACTTCTGGTTAACAAATAACTGTGTACAGTATGTGTTATAAATTATTAGTCTCCGGAATTATGCATTGAATTCTTAGTGTTGTTGAAAATAGTTATTTCAGTAGGTTTTAGGTTAGGAACGCATCTTAGGTTATATAATGGGACCTTATGGGAAAATCGTTTCGATATTAAAAACTATTAACTTTACATTCAGGTTTTTAAGAACGCAACCCAAACGTATATCGAGGTTCGCCTCTACATTTGTAATCGAGCAATTCATACCTTGCACGTGTGTGTGGCATGTACAGTTTCAGGCAATACAACTGGACCGTCCAGCACCCTGGACCTGTTCATCACCCCGGCCCAGGCACTCCACACTCAACCGAAATACTCCGCCCTCGCCACACACACCATCTCCTACTCAGATCACCTCCTCATCACCATCAGCGCCCAGATGGCATCCAAACAAACAACTACGGCCAACCGAAACCGCACTCGTCAAAATACTAGACGACCTCCTCACCCTGATAGACTCGGGCTTCACGGTAGCACTCATCTCCCTCGACCTTTCCTCCGCCTTTGACACCTTCAACCACGAATTGCTCCGAGAGCGTCTCTCCACCAACTTCGGCATCACAGGCACTGCACTCAACCTTATCGCCTCCTTTCTCGCCGCCAGACCAACCTTCATCAAAATGGGCACCTCAACAACACCCATCACCACATCCACTTGTGGGGTCCCACAAGGATCCGTACTATCACCTTTATTCTTCACCGCCTACATTTCACCACTCAGCCGCCTCATTGACAGTCACGGCAAACGGCACCACACCTACGCCGACGACATCCAACTCTACA
This sequence comes from Geotria australis, assembly GCA_036362915.1. Lineage (NCBI taxonomy): Eukaryota > Metazoa > Chordata > Hyperoartia > Petromyzontiformes > Geotriidae > Geotria > Geotria australis. The sequence continues at coordinate 791,955 of JAZEWU010000008.1, read as the reverse complement.
CCACCCTTACCTCACCCGACAACACAAGCAACCTAGAATCCTGCACAACAGCACTAAAGAACTGGCTACAGCACAACAAGCTCCTCCTCAACCCTAAAAAATCAGTCACAATATACCTCAGCACTAGCAAGCGCCTCGCCAACACTCAGCTCCCCCAACATCTCTCCATCGCCGGCTCTCATATTGCACCCTCAGCTCACCTAAACATTCTGGGATCAACACTAGACCCCACACTTACCTTCAGCACCCACATAAGCAACATCACCAGATCCTGCAACAACCACCAACGAGCACTGTGGCAAATCCGTCCACTAATCTCTACCCGAACAGCACAGACCATCGCCTGCACCCTCATCGCCAGCCGCTTTGACAACTGCAACGCAATACTCACAGCAATCACGAAACAACAGTGCGCCACACTGCAACGTCTCCAAACCAACCTA
>JAZEWU010000008.1:771413-786440 GCA_036362915.1 Geotria australis | reverse complement strand
CGACCCTGTGCAGGATTAAGCGGTTTCTGAAAATGAATGAATGAATGAATGGTTCATCATCGATTGTCCGTGGGATATTTTGCGCATTCTACCATATGTAATCAATACTGTACACTAATCGAAAAGTAATTCGACCAGTAAGGCATTTGAACCAAACGCATTTTTGTTACATACGCAAACCACAATGGTTTAGCAGTTCTTCACCTTAACCGCTCGGTCACCTTGTCAGTTGTTACGTTCGTTTCTAACTATTCTCATAACATATATTCGTCCTATATTTCACATTTCTAAACATCACAATTTAGATGTAATTGTTTACCGTTTGGGATATTTACAATTTTACCCGTTTTATAATGTGTGTAACGATTACATTATTTTAAAAAAATACCCCCACCCACCAGCCCCTCCTAGCCCCCCTCCCAACGCAAGGCCCCCGGCCACCCCCGACTGAAGCTGTCGTTTGTGACAAGTCTACCTGCTCGCCCCCTCGCCAACCCCGTGTTACTTGCTCAGCGACCTCAAATACATTCCTGGTTGCCTATTGTGGTCCTGTCACCTGTTCAAACACTCTCTGCGGGACAAATGTGAAAACATTTCTAAGTGACTTTCTGCTTCAGCACACCGGTATGTTGGAGAGCGAACCCACAACATTTATAAGTGGGTTATAAATGTGCTGAAGTAGTCTTCTTCTTTGCGATTCTTCGAAGCACGATGGTCAGCCTCTGGACATCGTTGTCTTTCAGCTCGGCCTTGAAGTGTTTGGTAGAATTCGCAGGCAACACCAAGTGTACTACCTGACAGGGATCGCGACGTGAACGCTTCTACCTTGACAGGTTTTGTGCACGTGCCAACCCTTTACTAATTGGCTGTGTCGCGTGGAGGCGAGTTTACGACACTTATTTTTACGTGACCTAACTCATAAAAACAGCTATACTATGGGTAACATTGCTCACGAAAGCCTTCGTGTTAAATCTACGATTCTTAGTTTGGCGGATAAATAAATTACAATCCTTAAATCCTTTGTCGTCTTGACGCATCAGCTTCTGGACGAAGGCATGAAGCTGCACGTCATGGTGAGAGAAACGTTTGCAAATGGCTGTTATCTTGCTCCATTTTGGACCAAGCTATCAGCACACCCACGGGGTGCAATATCCACAGCTTGTCATGGTGACACTTTAATCTGTGACAACTAGAGCCTACAACTGGTGAGACTGGCCTCCCACATGCATGCCCGCAGTCACGGTGTTGCACAACGGATTCTCTTGTTTGTGAAGACCATATCCTGCTGGCTCTATGGGCGTATACACGCTGCTGGTGATTTCATCATAGTCTGCTTAACCCGGAGATACCGAGTTTTATCTGGTTTTTTTTAAGAGGCTCAGCTCAACGCGTGTCCTCACTTGCACCTGCCTCGCCAAACCGTGTCCTTAAAACGGCACTGGGTTATTCCAAGGTCCATCAAAGATAATGATTGTATGGCAGTCCTTTTTCTAACACTGGGAAACTTTATAAAATGCCGTTAAGATACAGGTTTATTGCACACAAGATTGGACGGTTGTATAATATGCAGGACAAAAAATATCGGTCTGCTCACCCGTCACTCGAACTTTCGTTGACGATGCGATGTCCCCGTTTGTGGTGTGCAGCGCCGAAATTGGGTCATATTTAGACCGCTTACAAACTCAAATTGTATCACGTAAGTGGATTAAACAGTCAGCAAATGCAGGCGAATATCGTAATAGACTTTTTTTGTTTGACATTTTCTCCTCGGTAGCCGGACCCGCCGAGACCATTCCAAACAAGGCGGATGAGCCTCACGTGGGCCAGTTGATGTTTATGATTTCAACAGAAAAGTACCCAGTGAGCTTGCAAGCTCGTTACGGGACTCCTGCGACTGCATCCACAAACGCTGGGAAGTGGCCGCCTCCACCCGGTGCATCGTCCTGACCACCAACCAGCACACGATGACCACGATGTTGAGGGCAAGCGTACATCGCTTCTGCAAACATCGAATGTTGGCGGCATGAGCATATGAGCACCAACCAGGCCCGGAAAATGTTTCCGCACCCGGCACGCCACAGCTGTGGTAACGAGCCACAACGTCACCAATTGCGGGCTGCCAGAGATACACGAAATATTTGGTGAGAAATGAAGACCGGAACAAAAGCAGGAGCACCGCGGTCACAACACCTCCACCCCGGCGCGTCATTTCCACGTCACGGTGTGCTGGGCACTAGCACACCGCTAGGTTCTTCCGGTCGTGGTCGTGTGAAATTGCACGGTTTGGGCAATTGTCTCAGATTTAGTGTTTCATTAGGAATAATATTAATATTGCTCTTAAGAGCTGCTGTTTCGGACACGGTTATCCTGCAAGAGCAGCTTTCATGCACAATTATCGTACACCGAGCTGTGAAAACCTGCATCGATACATTCGTAATAATTTTAAAAATTGTCACCCCTGATAAAGGGTATGCTATTAAGTTCCACATCTGATAAGTGTGTCTCTTTCCACACTTATTTGTCTCTGATGCCCCCCAGTCGGAGCTCGCACGGATTTGATTAAATTCCATTGTCACGATTGCTTTGCAGTTGTTTTCTCGCAATGCGTGCGTCGTGCGTTGGTCTCATTTCCTCTCCACTATTCCCATTCCACTGTCGTTTGTCTTTAGATGTACGTGCATCGCATTCGGTTTGTTAAATTAGTGCTGGATTGTCAATAATCAATTCTATTCCCATCTTCCTTTTGCTGATCATCACTTGCATTCCAAGCAGTGAAACTGCATTATGATGTCAAACAGAAAAGCAGTAGACAGCTGTGCAAAGGTGTCAAGAATCTGACAACAAGTCATGGAGACGAGAGGTGGCAGGAAGGCAATCTACAAGGCGTTGAGATACCAGTGTGCGTTGCACAGCGCATTAAACCTCACACACAGAACGCTCTGCACGGCCATCCCGAAAGAACAGCTTTGTAAAGCAACTATCATTGCCAGGGAATGTTCACAGATGCATCTGTCTCCGGTGAAATGATGACTCCGAGAAACTAACACGAGTCATCTTGCGTGGCCGTCGCCTCTCAACGAGCTGACATCACCGTGCAGGGAGATCGCTTTGTCACAATGTGCTCGCACGTGGTGTCCAGCCAGGCTTGTGCTAGCTCACGCTGGGTGGCTTACACAGCCACGCCGGTGACAGCAACAATGGTGCTCAATACAGCATCGTCATCATCCCATTGATGTGGGTTTTCCACGGCTCGATGTATGAGAACTGCTCTTACGAGCTGCGTTTTCGGGATGGCCGTGTCGAGCGTTCCCGCACTCGCCTTGAAATTTGTTTTAAATGTTGCCAATGTTGCTCTTAATGTGCAATAAATAACATCTATATATTCTTGGCGACGTGGGAGGCGAAAAAGGTTAGAGGAAGAACGCTCCGGAACGGTTATCCCGAGAACGCAGCTCTCAAAAGCAATTCTGATCGTCATCATCATCAACAACAACAAGCATGGTCTATCCACTGCTGGATAAAGGGCTCCCCAAGCCGCCACCTTCTCTCACGATCCGACGATGTGACGGATGCGACGCTTACAACAACGAGCAGAACGTTGGGCGGATGAAATTCAGTCAACTCACGGCACCCTGGGTGTGTCCCGTGACTTGCTAGCAGTGAGGCTTCTACACTTCACGTGACGGCTTCAAGGTGCACCTAGCCTGGCAGGCGCTGTGGCGATGTCAACACGGCTGAGTGGGGAGCGGCGGTTGATGTTGAGCAAGTGTGTGCACACGTGCATGCAAAAGTACTGGACATCCTCGGACATTATTTGGTGACATTGATGCACAGGCCATGAACCATTATGGTAACTAAATCAAGCGTTTGTAAGGTGAGCAGTGAGGGGGGGCCGTGAGCACGCAGGCAGATGTATTACCATAATTTACCTACAAGCGTTTAACATGAGTGAGTGAGTGCATGTATGCATTACAATCAGATGGATCACTTTATCTGGCACATTACATCAGCAAAGTGGCAGGAGGAGAGGCCGAAGACGTGTTTGTGATAATGCCCCATAGTTTCTCCCGAGTGAACGGAATGCGATATAAATACAGCAATACTATACGGAGAATCCAGTCACGCGACGTGACAGAATACCGTGGCACACAGCGCGTACTAGCGGGAACTTCTTGCCGCCTCACAGCAAGAAGGCCCAGGTTCGAATCCTGGCTCGGGGTGCCTTTCTGTGTGGCGTTTGCATGTTCTCCCCGTGTCCGCGTGGGTTTTTGCCGGGCACTCCGGTTTCCTCCCACATTCCAAAGACATGCAGCAGCATAGGTTAATTGGCCTGCGCACTGAATAGCCCTCGATGCCATGTGATGGACTGGCGTACCATCCTGGGTATAGCCCCGCCTTACGCCCTGTGTCTGCCGGGATAGGCTCCGGCTTACCGCAACGCTGTATAGGATCGAGCGGTTTCTGACAATGGATGGATGGACTATACGGGGCATTAGTGAAGCGACGTGATATAGTATACCGTGGCACACAACGCGCACATCGTCTTGAGGAAGAAGGAGCAGTGTGCAGGATAGGGTCGATTGCGCGAAACGTCTAACCACTCTCACTTTGCCGAGCGACTCCCGCACCAAGGGCCGTGCGCGCAGTCGGTGCACGCAATCAACCAAGTCAAAGTGTGCGCCGAGGTCAGGGGCTTTAGCACCGGGAGCGAGCCAACCTGCGATGCGAGTGACAGGGATGCCACTGATGGCAATGATTCACTGGGGGTTGCGATGAGTCGGAGCCTATCCCGGCAGATACAGGGCGCAGGGCAGGGCTATACCCAGGATAGGACGCCAGTCCATCACAGGGCACCGGGGGCAATTTTGTCCTTAGATAACTATATTGTGTAGTGATAAATATTTGGTATCCATCCATTTTCAGAAACCGCTTAATCCTATACAGGGTCGCGGTGAGCCGGAGCCTATCCCGGCAGACACAGGGCGCAAGGCAGGGGAACACCAAGAATGGGACTCCAGTCCATCGCAGATATTTGGTAGAGATATTACTAAATGTACTTTTATTCAAATATCCGTTGACTAATGTAGGGTTTCACCGCTCGATGCGTGGTAACTGCTTTCCACAGTTGTTCTTTCGGGATAGCCGTGTCGAGCGCTCCCTTTTGCTCCTTCGCGACGTTTCGCTTCCCACGCCCCACCCAACAAGAGCGCCAGATACGGCTATCCCGAAATAATAGCTTTGGAAAGCAAATATCGATATACATTTGAATACATTCTTCCAGCGGTGGAAAAGACATTTGCTGAAGGTGCCACGAGGACATGATCTTGCAAATTCGTAATTCCGCTGTCTGCGCCTTTTGAAACTAAAGTGGACCGGACCAGCCCTTTCTCACGACCAACGTCTTTTTTCACGTGCATCCTTTGAAAAGTGGCCCTGGTCCTTGTCGTAAAGAAACTCGTCGACCGAATCAAAAGGAACCAAACTGGTTTTCACATGCACCTTGTCAAACGCCCAACATGAATGCAGAGTATATGTTAAACAATCCCCGCTTATACAACTGCTGATTAATGTTGACAATTACATAAATAAAATATTGCACGTACCTTTGCTATTTACTCAGATGAACCTCAATGAGTAGTGAGACCGGAGGATAATGCTTGGATGTATAGTATAATGTCCATCTACATTTACTTAACTTGAATGCGGATGATTGGGCATTCGCTTAAATATTTGATTACGCTTTAGGCATTTGATGTGATTGACGCAATATATATATTAGATCTTTGGACAAATTCCTTTATCAGTGTTCTCACACACGAGAGGAATTTTAAAATAGACTGGCCAAAGACATGCAAAGGCAACTGTATTGTGGATTTGAGATGTCACAAAAATGTCTGACAACTTTAAGCTGTAAATCTATTGAGAAGACAACCATCCCAAACGCACACCTGTAAGATATATGAAGGCTCGTAATGCCACAACGCACGCATGCTTACATACACAGATACTCAAGCAGCACACACATGCACGTAAAGTGTAAGCAAGCGAACGAGAGGGTTTTTAGTACACCATGCATGAATAAGCTCTCGGGGTGTCATTTTCTTCAGTCTAAGCATGAGTGTGTAAGTATACTGCTTTTACTGCATGTATGCGGGCGGGTAGGCGTGCCTTTGCGTGTGTACGTGTGTACGCTTGGTCCTTATAAAAGGCGCTCCTTGGAGTGAGCTAAGATCATCAGACAAGCGATCTGCTGAGAACTCCTCGTGCATCTTTATCTGACACCACTCCTCCTCCAGCCCTAGCAGCAATGTGCGACCACTGGGGATACGGTGATGACAATGGTAAGTTTCTTCCCACTCACGGTCGCAGTGTGCGTCTGTCTTGGCTAATGTAACTTGTATACTACGGTATTCATGTATTGTGTACTCACTGCAAATTGCTCTTGTGGTCAATGTTTCACAGATCTGCGAGGTAGCTTCGGGTTGTTACCGCGTGTTGCTTGGCACGATTTCCCACGTTTTGATCCACGTGCAGACAGACTCTTCTCCAGAAACTGAGTTTTCACATTGGGGGCCTCATATGGTTATTGTCGGGTAAATGCACGGACCTGTCACTCATGAACTACGGGGTAACTCTACTTAATTCACAGGGTATTTTCTGCTGTAATAATACAGCTATCAACTGGAAACAATATAAACTGACGTGAACATGTGACAAATTGTGCGTAACGTTTCAGGGACTGTGTTGGGCATCAGTGTGTAAAGGCACTTAACCTAATAATCAGGAAATATCGTGAGCGTACGTTTGCATATTGGCCTCGACTACCAGGCGACAGAAATGAATGAGAAAAAGTTGTCACAGGACAGTTTGTCTCAAAAATAGACCGTTGTGTAGCTGCCTGCCTTCATAAGTTACAATCTGCCATTCCGATCTCTCAGTTTCTGAAGAAGAAGGGTCACCGAGGACCATTAGATCACTTTGTGTTTAAAAAAAACCCCCTATGTCCAATGATAGCGTCGGTTTAATATTTCGAGTCTAACAAGGAAACGTGTCTAAAAAAAAAACAATCAAAACAACAGGACAGGTATGCTGAAGTAGTAATGAATTGGCACTTTTGTGTTCACTTGATTGGCTGTGGCGGGTGGAGGCGGGTTTACGACACTTGTAAATTTGTACGTGACCTAACTCATAAGAAGAGCTAGACTATGGATATATGTTTATTATTACAACAGAATAAAACCCAGTGAGCTTGCAAGCTCTTTACGGGACTCCAGCTTCACGCTATATTTGTTTTATGAGGAGTTTATGACGGGGGCCCTTAAATTCAGAGATTTCAGGCTAAAGCCAATAAAGCCAACTTAATCCGGGTCTGCATAGTCACCCCACATGCCATCCTAGCGTCCACTGGCAATATTGCACGTCGCCCGCCTCGAAATGTTTAGGGCAGGGGTGTCAAACTCATTTTCACCTTGGGCCACATCAGCATTATGGTTACCCTCAAAGGGCCGGTTGTAACTGTAAGACAGTATAAATGTAACTACACAACATATTTAAATAACTCTCTTTATTTGATTATTACTTATTCAAGTTACAAAATTGTATGCATTTGCATAGTTGTTAAAACATATGTTAGCTTATTTCTCTGTTATTATAACATAAATCCTTTTAATTTATCAGGTTAAGAAACCCACGTTACTCCATCAATCAAAGATCACATTTTTCAAGTAAATAAAGAGAAATATCAAATAGGTTATTCATTGTTATTAGTATTATTAACATTGTTCAAAAGTTTTATTTTGCTCTCGCGGGCCACATAAAATGAGGTGGCGGGCCGCATTCGGCCCGCGGGCGTTGACTTGGACACGTGGTTTGGGGCCTTCCAACGGTAAATCTGGGTGACCTTGATTCCACTTCGTCTGGCAATAGCCGCTTGGGACTTTGCACTACTCGAGTGATTGTCGTAAACGATTTAAACGGACAGATGTATTATTGGCTGGCACTCAGGTGGTCAGTCAGAGTCGCCAGTCGTTAAACAATTAAACCAAACTGCTCGGTGTGTTTTATCGCCGTGGAGTATTCGCGCACATTAAATACTTAAAAGCAGGTTTTACGCAGGTAATAATTATACCAAAGTGGTCTTTACCTCTCTCCTCTATGACACGAATCGCATTTAGAATCGCACCGCTGGTGTAAATCCGTCGTGTCACCGGTCTCATATTCGCCTGAGTTTTGTTCTTATTTTCTTCAGTCAGTCAATTCAATGTTATATTCGCAACAAGCACAATTGTCATAAAACCCAAAATAAGTAGCGCGCGAGTGATATTTGAGCGATGTAAAACATGCAAAAACCGTTTGAGAATCTGACTCTACCTACAACTGTATCATGAATAACCTCAAAAGTCAGCTTAACATGTGCAGGAGAAAATGTGGGTTACAAATACCCTTCACCGTGACCTCTACTGATGGTGATGTCTTTCTTAAAATAGTCAGGTCTGTCCATTCACAGATGCATTAGGAGATCATAAAAACTACTAATAATAATAATAGCATTTATAGAGCGCCTTTCACCCGAGGGTCACAAAGCGCCGCACAGGGCTGCGGAGAGAACGGCAGGCCAACAACGACAGAGAACGGAAAATCAGCAACATTCTTGTTATAAGAGTCCCAAAGTCCAACTCAAATACTAAAACGTTCTCCAACTTCCTCGACCATAAAAACAATTGCACTTCTTTAGTGTAAAGGGTTAACGCTATTATTATTATTATTAACAAAATGGATTTGCAATCTAGAGTTGACCGGTTCAAGCCAACCGCTTGGTGTGAGGGTTCAAACAACACCTTTCTCCCATCTCCCCGCCCCTGTCCAGCCAGCAGTGTAAATAGGTTCACTCGTGGTGGCGTAAGATGTGGGTACTGTACTTACACCTCATCCAAGCCGTCTGGTCAGTGTGGATGAGTAGGCCAATGGTTCCCCTTTTCTAGAGGTTCAGCCCCCTGATAAATTCCATAATAAATTTATAAAAATGGTTAAAACAAAGGGTTAAAACAAGATATATCAGTACGTACGCAGGGCACTCCAGTTTCGAGTGTATGCAATTTCAACTCGAGCATCATTTGGAAATACCCTGCATATAGGAGATGGGAGCTACGGTGAAATGTCTGGCAGAGAAAAGTAGACCGCGTTTGTTATTCTGTTTCGAGTTTAACAATAACATTATTTTAAAGCGTATTTGGTGGCACTATCAGGGCAGTTGCTGGAGCTCCCGTGGCGACTGGGAGAGACGACTAGGAGGTGTCATCGCATCAGCGGCTTTGGCCACGATGACGTCTCGACCTTGAAAATTGCCTTAACATCGTGTGACCCCTGCAATTCTTGCGTGTGCCACCCCAACTCTTCGTCCCACCGTCCCTCTTTCAAACAGGGCTACGCTGGAGGGTCAGCGCTTTGTGATCCTCGGTTGAAAGGCGCTCTATAAATGCTATTATTATTATTATTAAAAAAAAATGTAATTGTCCGTTACGATCGTGTAAAAGACTGGACGACCGTGTGCCGACTGCAGGCCCCGCGCAGTGGCACAAGAAATATCCGAATGCCAACGGCTCGCGCCAGTCTCCCATCGACATCAAGTCGGCCGTCTACGACGCGGCCCTGAAGCCTCTCGCCGCCAAGTACGACGGCAACGATGCCCAGGTCATCTCCAACAGCGGACATTCCTTCTCCGTGGAGTACGACGACTCAGGCGACAGCAGCGGTACGAGGGCGCCGGTCACCACGCACCGAGCAGAGGGCACCAGGCACCGGGCACCAGTGTCGTGCCGATGTCCCCCTACTCCCCCCCTCCCTGGGACATCTCTCCCTAGGTAGTTGGCTGGGACAACACTATACTATGCCAGCTTGCTGTAAGGGTTATTGCCGCAAGGCACTGCCACTAGGCTGCAAGGTACATTGACCCGTAATAGCGTCATTAAGGGTGAAAGTAGCTTACACTTCTTGCCGGTAAGGTCGGTACACCCCCCCGCCCAGCCTCCTTCCCACCCATCGTTAAACGCTGCAAAATGTGCTGCATTTAAACGGTTACGCGTGAACAGTGCCACGAATAATAAGGGACATTGGCCAAAAACATCACCTATTTGCTTTTATTTAAAGGCCCGACACGCGCAGTGTGTGGGGCCTTGGGTTTGTGCACCACTGTCAGTGGCAGCAGGAGCAGCAGCAGCACGGGGCAATGAGTTACACAACAACAGTAAAAACAGAGACTTGTATTTAAGCGGCTTGGGGCAGGCTGTGGTGAAAGTGAGATCGAGTTGATTGGCTGAGTTGGCCCTGTGGCACTCCGTCTTTGTGCAAGGGCCTTTGCACAACACGCTACTACACAGTGGGGAAATGGTGCGGCCACAAGCGATTTACTCTTTAACATGCGGCCACTGACAATATCCAAGAACCCTGAAGTTGAGCTCGACCGTTTGAAATCTGATATCGACCGATAAAAGTTATTTCTGTGCTGCTGCTCCAAGTTTCTGGAATCCCATTGCCATTCATGTCGACCTTGGTTCTCCCTCTCTATTCCCCCTATGAAACCAAAACACAGAGCTTACTTGCTCCTGTACCTAACATTATCCGGTGCCTCTCACTCCCACATGTTCGCACTGTGTCAATACCAGTACGTTCACGTTATTAGATTAGAGTATTATTATTATGACATGTTTATTATTACGGCAGAAGATACCCAGTGAGCGTGCAAGCGCTTTACGGAATTCCTGCGCAGGTGCTACTCGCCAACAGAACTTGCCCCAGCAATGTGTTAAGGCCATACGGGGGGGCATCATCGCGTTTGTGTTGTGTGCAGCTTTGAGTGGGGGGCCCCTGGCCAACCCCTACAAGCTGAAGCAGTTCCACTTCCACTGGGGGGTGTCTGACGACAAGGGCTCGGAGCACACCGTCAACGGAAAATCCTACTCCTCCGAGGTGGGTGTTCAGAAGTGACACGACGGCAACCTGTGCCCGTCTGTGACAGTGTGACACTGTGGGTCGCTGTGACAGTGTGACACTGACTGTAATACTTTGTGTGGCACTGTGTCGCTGTGACTCTCTGGATCACTGTCTGTGGCGCTGTGTGTCCCTGTGACGCCGCTTGGCTCACTGCGTCTTCGACACAGCGTGGCATTGTGTGTCACTGGGACACCGTGTGCGTGACACCTGGGTCTGTCCTGTGACCTCCTGTCGACGAGCCTTCGACACTTCACGTGGCCTCGGGGTGCATGTGGCCTGGCACAGGCGACGTGGTGACGTCACCGCCACTTAGTGGCGAAAGACGGTTGTTTTGGTTTTTTTGTGTGCGTTGTGACATTGCGTGACACGGGCCATAACGCAGTGGTGAATTGACACATCGCTGCTCAGGCGCAATGCAAGGATCTTACCGTGATGTCTCCCCACGGAGCCCCCGGTCGCTGTGCGGTGTCTCACCGTGTCTGCGCCCCGTGTGTGTCTGTGTGTGCAGCTGCACCTGGTGCACTGGAATGCGGCCAAGTACTCCAGCTTTGCTGAAGCAGTCGACAAGCCCGACGGTCTGGCTGTGCTGGGCGTCTTCGTGCAGGTCGCCTATTCGCCCACACTCACTCACTCACTCACCCACTCACCAACACTCACTAACACTCACTCGCCCTCACTCACCCACAAATACACAGATCACCCAATAGCCTTGACAGACTTGTAGGGTCAAGTACTGTTCGGGAACACCTGTACAGGCCACCACGGCATACACCCGGCTGCCTTTATCTCCCTAGTGGTGATGTTTACACACCGCACTAGGTACTCGTTGACACTCACCCACCAATAATCGACCTTTCAGTGTACTTCGAAGCCAAGCTGAAAGACGACGATGTCCAGAAGCTAGCCATCGTGCTTCGAAGAATCGCAAAGAAGAAGTGTATTCGAAGCAGCCTTAATAATTTTATTTTTGTTGCTTTGGTTGTTATCAGGTGGTTTTTCTGTCGTTGTTGCCATGCCGTTCTCTCCGCGGCCATTGTGCAGTGCTTTGTGACGCCTAGGGTGAAAGGCGCTCTATAAAATGCTATTATTATTACTATTACACACGTTCGATACAAGCCCAGATTATATAAGCACAGCCCTGGTAGAGGGTGAAGGCAAAGAGCACCTTCTGATACAAGCACGCTACGTTTTCATCAAGTAACAAGTATTAGCCGTCGGTTTCTGCAAGTCATTTTGTAGAACGACAGTAAACAACGCCGGGGTCTGAGAGAAACGGTATTTCGATTCTCTGTATGTCCTGGACATGTGGTCGAGTTGACAAATAAAGTTGAATTGAATTGATGTAAGCACAGCCGCACTTGCTCCTGGGTGGTGTGCTGTAGTGCAACGGTGAGCTGTAGTGCAACGGTGAGCTGACGTCGGATCATACTTGTTCTTTTCCAGGTTGGCGCAGAGAACGCGGCCTTGAAGGTGGTGGCGGATGCACTGGGCGCCATCAAGGACAAGGTGAGCAGGAGGAGGAAGCGGCTGAGTTAGACGCAGGGCCCACGATCCCAGAATCAGCATCATCATCGTCAGAAACCGCTTAATCGTGTACAGAGTTGCGCACGGGGCTAAACGTCTCAATGAGCTCGCTCATCTAGATTTGAGGCGTCCCAGTTGAGCTTTCGTGTCAGCACGATTTACAATCCACAAAGCGTGGCACAGCGTTCGTTCAATGTCGAAGGTATTCGTTTGAAGAGATAATGACTCGGACGCACAGCAAAGAAACCGCAGAGAGGTGGCGGTGGGAAGCGGACATGTAGTCAACAGACACGGCGTTCTATATATTGTGAAGTTATCGGCCAATTAGTGTTTTTTTAGTTATGGGAGAAAACCGGAGACCCGGAGGAAGCCCATGCAGAAGAGAGGGAGTTTGATTCCCGGCCACGGCGAAATCACCGGTGGCGAGTGATATCTGAACTGGTTCTGGGCCACCCTACTACCCTTCGTCGAACTGCACTGTTCAGCGTGCTGAAGTATGGTCAGACCACCTCCATGGCTGACACAGCCTGGGGGGAGGCTTTCAGTGAGTAGAGGACTGAGACAGACTGTACATTCTTACGATTAAAATGTTTACACGTTGAAAGATGCTTTAAAAAATGTACAGTATAGAGGTTTTAAAGGAGTTATTTCACTGCCGTATGCCTGGATGTTTTTGCCGAATTTAACATCGAGGGTAAGACCATGTAAACCAACATTTGTCGTAAGTGACCTCATTGACGCCTATGTTGTGTATTCCACTCCAGGGAGCCAAGGTGGACTTCCCGAGCTATGACCCCTCGGTTCTCCTGCCCAAGTCACTCGACTTCTGGACCTACCCGGGCTCGCTGACCACCCCGCCTCTCAACGAGAGCGCCAACTGGATCATGCTGAAGGAACCGATCTCCGTCAGCAAGCAGCAGGTCAGAGGGCAATACGGGCCGGAGATCGTGTGGGTTGTTTGCCTGAGTGGGCCTCACTGAGTCTCAAGGCTCTTTAAGCGGGAGGACCCGCATTTTTTCCACACGAGGCACGGTTGTTACCAACTGGGCCACCGTGCCACCCGATGTGGGAGTAACGCGCGTGTCGTGCTTTCTCAGCTGGCTGCATTCCGCTCGCTCCACGCGGGCGACAAGTCTGCCTTGGTGACCAACTGCCGCCCACCTCAGCCTCTCAAGGGTCGTCAGGTGCAGGCCAGCTTCCAGTGAGAAGCCGGCAGGAGGCAAGGTCCCGCGTGTGCCTGTCCCCGCATCCGTGCTGGTGTGCCATCGCGCTGAGAGTGCTTTCGGCATCGTATCTTCCCGTTGGTGACATTGGGCCAGATGTGTAATTTACAAAAACAAAAGCTATTTGATACGTATCATGGAAGACAAGTGGATTGTTACGAGTTGGGGAGGCGTTCATCGAGCAGTGGATAAATTATGGCCGATCATCATACATTAAGGGACTCTGAGAATCTGACACCCCCCACACTGCCATTTTTATATGCAATAGATGTCTTAAGGATTGAACTTTTGTAACAAAAGCACAAACGTTGGCCACACATTTACACCTAGACGTTTAACATTTCAAAATGTTGACACCTGTCAGAAATATTCAGTTTGTCCAACTCTAAATGTGTGCCAACTTTCTCTTGGTTGTTAATCTTTTTTTCTGCAAAGTTTCTGTTGCTTATGACGTTTGGCCCAAGTTTGTCCATGACCACTGGAAATGTAACACCCAGCACTTACACAGGATCCAGAGCCAGGCTGCTTTTGCTCTTGGTGCTTATATCAAAGCGAGATGTGATCATGCCTTTTACACGCTTCTGTTAAGATGTGTGCAAAAACTTTAGCTATTCAACAATCAGACTTCATTTAACAATTTTCAAATGCAGTGATTACTCTGTTTAAATTATTCAGTGTTTAGGTAGTGTTTTTTACGAGCTGTTCAATGTAAGTGGGTGAGGGCCACTGTGTGACAATACAACAATTATGTGACAAGTGAATAAGTTAAACACCGATGATCTAATCCTAGCAAATAATCCGTAATCAATGTTTCATAGCTCACTCTGTAAAGCATATGCAGCTTGCTTCAATATAATCTACGCGTGCGCTTGTTGCTTTTGGGACAATAAACACCAAATAAAATTAACTTTTGAGTCACTTGTGGTCTTGTTCTAAATGAACTGTGGTGTCTACTGCTGGTTCGAAATGCTGCACAAGCATAAATTGACACCCTGCTACCCCCTCACTCCCTGCATCTCCCACTACCTACTGCCTGACACCCCGCTAAATTCATCTGCCCATTCATGTACCCATTTAAATTACTATTCATATACCTGCTCAGACCCCACGGCGTTAAAGTCCATTATCTAACGTGTATTATCCAGTGTCTCTACTGGTCACTTTTTTCGCTATGCAGAAAGGCCATTGCCCAAAACGTCAACCTATTATTTCCCCTTAGGTGTTTTTCTATTGTTTAGGATTACTGTGCTCATGAAAACCATTAGCACCATCATTAACATGCTTAAGGGCG
>JAZEWU010000008.1:747651-771334 GCA_036362915.1 Geotria australis | reverse complement strand
CTGTCTGCCGGGATAGGCTCCGGCTCACCGCGACCCTTTATAGGATTAAGCGGTTTCTGAAAATAGATGGACGGATTAACATGCTTAATCCTGTAAGAGGGTCGCGGTGAGCCGACGCCTATCCCGACAGGGTGCAAACAGAAGAGGCGGAGAAGATGCAAATTGCACGCAGAAAGGTGCACGAGTCGGGAACCACAGCGAGGGGGCACGTCGAGGCGCGTTTAGCCCAGGGTTTTGTCAGAGGAAAGATGGCCTATCGCGCCCTCTCGTGGCAGCCTGTTTGAATATTATTGTGACTACCTTTTTGACCAACTCACCTACAACGGCACGCGGGCTTCATAAGCAGGCCTTGAGCTTGAATAATCCCTTGACGAACGACCATGTATAACAGGTGTCATTGACTGCAGAGGGCATTGCAGTGTCTCCTGCCAGGACCAACCAACGTGGCGAAGTATGGTCATACAAAACCTCCAAGATGTACGACGTGGAGGTCCTTAAATGCTGCACTTGGCAAAATAAAACCGGTGAGATTGTGAACGCAAAGTGAAGATGGCACAGGAGACTACACGTGTGCAAAACAATGTTGCCTAAAGTGTGCTGCATTAACATGAAAGGCATTTGGAGTGTATACGTGCTGCGATATGAGGCTGATGTCCAGTGAGGATTAGTGGTTACACTGCTATTTTACAAGACCTGATCACAACTTTGTTCAAGCATTTAGGATGAAATGTTGGGATGTAGAAAGCGAATCAGACACTTATTTTTCATGGAAACATTGTAGTCAATAGGAAGTAAAATGCTAACTATTATAGTCCAGCAAATTTAAAACTGGCAGATTTAATAATGCTGTATAGCAGCATTATTGAAAAACAGCGTTTCTGAAAAATTCCACCTAGACTCTCGAAACTACATAAAAAATGCAGACGGCATTACAATCCAACCATTTTAGTCAACAGGTATAAACCTTAGTATAACGAAAAAATGCTAATGCTTACAAAGGTGTCTATTTGACATTGTTACACGCATTCCCCCTGACTGAAATAAAAAAACAAGCGTAGACCGCACGAATAAAGCGCACAACACACCAAGCGAGAGTGCCGAGCTGTGGTTTTATTGAGCAAAATCCCGCGACGGAGCGATCACTTCTTCTTCTGTTCAACACCGCCGTCCTCAGCCGCCTCCTTCGCACGCTTGGCACGGATGCCAAAGAGCCTGGCGTGGCTGCGGGCCACGCGCAGAGTCACGAACGCTTTGAAGTTCTTCTCCTCCTCTGTGATCTTGCGGGCCTTCTCCACCTTCTGGGGCTGCGGGCGCAGAGTTTCGGCGGACATTCCACGAATTAGAAAAGACCATCAAACCGTTGGATACCTACAATACGGCGCAATGCTGTTTTCGGAAAATATTCCCAAATTATAGGTCAGCGTTTGAACACGTGCGGAAATTATACACAATTATACGGTTGCTTCACCTTATAGCTATCCACCTACAATGTCAGTAGTTATTTTAAAGAATTCACTCGGAAATGTAGAATATTTTTTCAATCTGTTAATGTAAAGTAACTGCTTGAACATCACTAGATGATCAAATGGCACTGCATCAGCGGTCGTCAGACAAATCAGGGTTCAAACGGATTTTCATCAATGACGTACAGAGATTCCGGAGAAGCTGTCATCACACGACCGATAAATATCAGAGCGCAGTGAAACTAAATGGCTTATTTGACCAACGCCACTTAAGAGTGAAACGAACTCTTGGGTTTTCACATTACCCTAACTGGTGCGCGTTAAAGAGTCCTAACTTTATAAAAATAAGAACCCCTGACAAATCACAATTAGGCACAAATTATACTGTTGTGTAACAGATTGTAAGGGTGAACAGTGCATGGAGATTTGAACACAAATGACATGTTGCATATTTTTTGACACTACAAACATGTAGAAAAATGCAGCACATACCTGTGAGATTGGCATCACGGTTCCCTTCAGCTGCGTAGCCAGTTTCAGCTCCTCGGGCTGAAAGAGAAAAACAAACTTGGTAAGAAAAACAATGTTTTACAAGACCATATATTCAGCCTTTTCAAAAGTGCCTTAAAAAAACTGTGAATGCACTGAATCTAAAGTAACTATTATTGAAAGAGTGGCTTGGGTCTCTCTCCTAAAAGACCCATACAGCTCAAACAGAATGCTGGTTATTACTGCCTTTAAATAAAAGAAATAGATCCTTTGCTTCACTGTAAACGTTGAAGACCCCACGACGTTAGGACACGCTAATGTGCGGCAGCATCTTGATCCATACTTGAAAACCGACTCAATATTTGAATTACACATGGCAATCATTGCCCCACGCTATATATACATGGAAAGGGCCTTACGAGACTCGATCATGAGACACAGTGAGTGAGGCTTTGGAGCAAGTGTCCGCACATGAGCGCAAATTTTAACTGAACACCAGCTTTACTTTACACTTAGTGATTACTCATTCATACAATGTCAGAAACCGCTTAATCCTGTACAGGGTCGCGGTGATCTGGAGCCTATCCCGGCAGACACAGGGCACAAGACATGGCTATACCCAGGACGGGTTCACCAGTCCATCACAGGTCTTAGTGATTAATCTTCTGACACTTTAACACTAGTTAAAATGTAAATGTCACTTTTGCACTACCATCGACCCTCTACATACAGCATTTCTGTCGTTACCCTGATGTCAGAATAGCGTGTTACACGCTTGGCGCAAGATCGCCCATTAGGTGGACATTCCGCTAGCAGTACTAACAACACGCACCGAGCTGTCTCCTTTGGCGGGCTTGGAAGCCTTCTTGGGGAAGAGGATGAGCTTGGAGCGGTAAATCTTGAGGCGCTGCACGTTGGCCTGCAGGGACTCTGTCGACTTGTTGCGTCGCCGGTGGTCCACCGCGATGCCAATGGTGCGAGCCACCCTGCGGTTGATGCCCGCAGCCTGCGGAGGGAAAACACAAAGCGTTCCAATAAAGCGTCAAGGGACACAGGCGGCAGTTGAGTGTACACGCAGCGAGACAGCAATCGCCACATACGCCATTCACTCGAGATTTATAACGGAACAAAAATATCGCAGACTAACATTAAAAGAACAACCGAATGCTTCTGCTGTAAGAAATAATACGTTTTACAGCCTTGGGCAGCATATACAGTACATTTCGGAGGTCTCTATCATGTGCTGATGGAAGTCGAATTAAGCCGCTCTGGCTTGCAGTCATTACCATTGCATGTGTACACACAGCAGACGGTGACGAACCCAACAAAAAGCATGCAACGCCGATGTGAGAAGAGATGTGAAATGTGCGGGTGCTCACCTTGAGCTCCTCGAGGGAGAATCCGCGCCCGGAGCGCACCTTGGTGTGGTAGCGCAGCGTGGGGCAGCGCACGATGGGCCTGAGGTCACCTCCCACCGGCCTGGGGGCGATCTTACGGGCCTTCGCCAGACGGTTCTTGCGTCTGTAGAACCAGACACACGACTACAGCCGTCAGAGCTTGTTTTCTTTCTGCCATGCAATATGGCTTAGTCCAAACCCATGCCAGTTTCAGGAATTTTCACTTGTATATTTTGACGATGTCATTCATCTAGGATAAGAAGTGTGTTTACTACTCAAGGGCTTTTCTACATTTTCACTCTGCAACACCCACATACCCAACTACACTATAACAAAACAAGATGCCTGCAGTGACTCAAGATTGAGGATGCTTCCAACGCGGAAGGCGAAACATCGCGCGGGAGAGCGCTCGACACGGCTATATCGAGCCATGAAAAGCTACATCAGCAGACCGATGGGGGTCAAGGTAGAAGCGTTCACGTCGCGATCCCTGTCGGGTAATACTTGGTATTGCCTGCGAATTCTACCAAACACTTCGAGGCCGAGCTGAAAGACAACGATGTCCAGAAGCTGACCATCGTGCTTCGAAGAATCGCAAAGAAGAAGAAGAGTAGACTGATCAAATTAGAATTATAACATTTTGCTTAAAAACTGCATTTATAAGCAACATCAAATCTACCGTTACATGCTGGACTGGAGAAAGATGGATGGTACTGCTGTCAGACAAAAGGGTTCAAGGATATCATCAATAGATGTACAGAGATTCCGGAGAATGTCATCACCCAGCAGTAGAATCTTCCCTCTTATTATGCTGAAGTGTTGTTTTTTACATTGCTACTTACAAATTGCATTGGTGTTAAGTGCTCTAACAAGTGAAAACCATGGCCTTGTGCCCCCTTCCTCGTGCCCTCACTCCCCCAGAGCGAGTGACTTAGTGGGGGGCCAGTCAGTTTGTCGTTATTTCCCCCTCGTGTCTGTCTCTCTGTCTCTGTGTCCCTATGTATCCCCCTGTCGCTCACCCTCCCTCCCTGTCTTCCTCCGTGTTTGTTTCTAAGGAAGTGACGGCCATCTTAGGGGACGCTGACAGATTTTTGCCGCTCTTAAGATTGCCAGTTTCACGACCTTTACGGTATATTCGAAGCAGCCTTAATCATTTAATTTGTGTTCCTTTGGTTTTTATTGGTTGTTTTTTATTTCATTGTTGACATGCCGTTCTCTTCGCGGCCCTTGTGCAGCGCTTTGTGACCCTCTGGTGAAAGGCGCTATATAAAATGCTATTATTATTAACCAAAACCTGCACTAACTACAGTGGCGTGCAAGTGAAAATGTGCATTCTAAAAATGAGCTGAGTTCTTCCCTGCAGTTTATCTGTGCCTCCGGGTCGTTCCAACCCTCTGAGAGTGAACGAACACTGCGCGTCGCAAAGTGATATATAGCTAATTACGATCACGAGGACACACGTACCTGCGTTCCTTGCGAGCGGGCTGGTTGAACCACGTGCGCACCCTCTTCTGCCAGTCCTTGTGGAAGTGGGCATTCGGGATCATGTTATTACGCTTGGGCGCCATGTTTGCGTTTTGTTAGCCGCCCCCTGTTGACAAAAATACATATTGCACGTAAACCCAACATGCCCACCACCAATCAAATAATGGGTTAAAAGTAACGCATGAGCGCAGCTCCTTCGGATCGAGAGGAGCCAAGTTAAGGTGGTTCGGGCATCTGTTAAGGATACCCCCCAGGAACTCTACCAGGCACGGCCCACTGGGCGGAGACCTAGAGGCCGACCCAGGACACGCTGGAGGCATTATATCATTCGGCTGGCCTGGGAATCCTTCAGGAAGAGCTGGAATCTGTTGCTGAGAAAAGGGTTGTCTGGTCGACTATCCTTAAAAAGCTGCTGCCGCGACCCCTCACCCACCAGGACAACCCAATAATGAAGATGATTATGTGTACTCTATACAAATGCCAGCTTTATGGGTATAGAAGAATCCCGAAGTTCTGACTGCCCTCAACTCAAACAGCTAATCTTCACAGTAAATAAGCAGTCAATCAGATGATAGTCAGCAAATGAGTCCGGTGGAAGTGTAAATAAAACAGGTTAAGAGAAACCCCATGAACTCCAAAATGCTTCCAATGTGGGAGGCGAAACGTCGCGAGAGGGCTCAACACGCTATCCCAAAGAACAGCTCTGAAGAGCAACCCTCAATGGTTGAGAATTGCTCAATTGTGAAACACGCTCGTCACACAACCATTAAAACTGTAATGATGTAGGCTTCCACGAATCGATGTATGATCCCACCAGCTCTCTGAAGGTGCCAACCACGTTGGGTTGGAGGCATCTTCAGGCCTACTGATGCCTCCAACGTGGGAGACGAAATGTCGCGACATGAGCCAACGCTCGCCACGGCTATCCCTAAAGAGCAGCTCTTGGGAGCACTTCTCACAAATAGTGCCGCGACAAACCTACAGCAATAGTCCGAATGGTGGTTTAAATCGCGTAGTGTCTAAACCGCGTTAACCTAGGATGGCGCCGGCTGTGTTACTGTACGAATATCGATTCTCGCGCAAACACCGATTCCCCACTTAAGAATCACGTAGACAGTATTTAACTCTAATCGCGTCCACGCGTCTCTCGCGTGCAAATTGTCCGTCTCCTTCAGGGTTTTACCGAACAGAGTCTCAAAACGACTGGAGCATCAAAACAGAAGCAGGGATCCTGGAATCGCGCGATGGACACGAATCGAAATCAATGGGCGTCCTAGCGCGGAGAACGCGTCTCTTTAGCGCGCGCTATTCGACAAAATCTACCGAATCCGCATGGGCCGCCGTCAAATGTCGGTGCTCGTGAGCCCGTGCGCCTCGCCAGGTTTCCCCTCGCGGTCGTGTCGCGGCGTACGAGGCGCGGGGCCCGCGGATGCGGGGCGATTGCTGTGGAGGAGCAGCGACACTCACCGCAAGCGAGAATGGCCGTGCCGGAAAAGGGACCCTCGCAAGGGATTGTGGGGGGTTAAGGCGGTGGTGGCTCGCTGAGTTATCGCGAGACTTGGGTCGAAGGGGCTAGGAAGTCTCGCGAGACTTCGGATAGACCCGAGTTTAAAGGGTCCGTGTGGAAGTTTTTCGGGGTCTTCGTCTTTGCGATTCTTTGAAGCAGCAAGATGGTCAGCCTCTGGACGTCGTTGTCCATCAGCTCCTCGGCCTCGAAGTGTTTGGTAGAATTCGCAGGCAATACCAAGTATTACCTGACAGGGATCGCGACGTGAACGCTTCTACCTTGCACCTTGACCCCCATTCTCACGATGCGATATCAATATTGGAGCTCATCTTAGGAGGAGATCGGCACGGTGGCGCGGCGCGTAGCGCCGACGCCTCACAACAAGTACCCAGGTTCGAATCCCGGCTCGGGGTGCCTGTCTGTGTGGAGTTTGCATGTTCTCCCCGTGTCCGCGTGGGCTTTCGCCGGGCACTCCGGTTTACTCCCACCGTCCAAAGACATGCTGCCAGGTTAATTGGCGTACTGACTAAATTTCCCCAGGCGCTCTGTGATTGAATAGCGTCCCCACCTGGGTATAGCCCTACCTTGGGCCCTGTGTCGCAAGGATGTGTGGCTTTTTGCAAATTTGACACCTTGTGAAAGTTGTCTATTTGATGTTTTAAGAACTTAACGCTTGTGGTATTGCCAGAAAGGGTAAAACCTTGTAACTATTTACATCACATGCTGCCGAGGTTAATTGTCCTGCTGACTAAATTGCCCCTGGTGCGCTGAGATGGAACTTGCTTACCCCTCCCCGCTGGACAACTGTTGGAAAGAGCTACATAGCTCAACGGTTCCATCCACCTTAAATAAAAACTGACTGACATAGAAGTAGATACCATAGAAGCTATGTCTGACATTCCATTGGAGTGATCCCTAATCTATACAGTAGGAGGCAGCACTTTCCCACCCGCTCCACGTGACGGTGACTGATTTCAGGCAAAGCCATCATTTTAATTCTTAGAGCTAGAAGTCAGCTAAACTAAGTACTGTATAGAACTAACTATATTGTGAATTGTTTATGTTTATAATTTGTGAGTGCATTCATTGGTGACTGGACCGACACCATTGGCCCACCGCACACTCGAGATTGATAGATGTGTACTATTACATCAGAAAAATACCCAGTGAGTTTGCAAGCTCTTTACAGGATTCCGGAGACACAACAAACACCCGGTATAATCACGGACGGCATCCTGGATTCGAGCCCAGCCCCTCAGCCGTGCCGGCTCATCGCTCTGACCTCCGCGCCACCCAGCAACCTCCTCATTAAAGTGTCTTTAACATCGTTCCATCTATCCGCGCCCTCCACCACATTGTGTCCCCTTGCAGCCCGCACACACGCCTACTATAGTCGCTGCAGCTATGCTGTCATACCACTCACGTTAATCACGTTAAGCCTCATAATCCCGAGCAGGTTCACAAATGTCCCCTTGGGGCTCCGTAAGGGGAGGTTATTTAAACAAAACCCCCCACGTGTAACTGCTGAAGAACAAAGCATGACATTGCATGACGTTACCACCTTGGTGGTTTGAGAGCGGCCCCAGGAAGCACTCGGTGGCATGAGCCCGTTGGGCGTGGAGTCGTGGGTGTCTTCACTCGTCGTGCGGTCGCTGTGGCTTTGCAACCATCGAGTGACATCACCCGCGAGGAACGTGGCGCCCTGCAGCCACGTAAAGAGCTTGCAAACTCACCGGGTATTTTTCTGCTGTAATAGTAATAATAATCTACTTTGGTAACACGCGCATTTTCTCCGGGCGCGTTGCACCCTATCTATCTATATATCACGTAGCCCACGTGTGTGGATCACGGAGCGCTTTCTTCGCAGGCACGGTGAGTAGCGCTGCTGCCTCACAGCCAGAAACGCCTGGGTTCGATTGCCGGCTCAGGCGCTTTCTGTGTGGCGTTTGCATGATCTCGTCCGAGTAGGTTTTCGCCAGGTACTCCGAAGATATGCTGCTCCCTATAAAGCTGCTCCTTAAGGATAGCCGTGGTGACAGTTTCTCCTCTCTCCTTCCCCACAGTCCAAATATATGCTGCCGAGGTTAATTGTCCTGCATAAGTTGTCCCCGGTCAACTGTTAAAAAGAGCTCAATAGACAGCTCAACGGTTCCTTCCAGCTTAAATAAAAAAAACACGGACTGACTTCGCATATCGAGCACAAAGCACAACGCTTCGATGGGGTTTTGAACAGCCCGACGTACGATCATTGATCTTACAAGCTGCTCTTTCGGGATAGCCGTGGCGGAGGAGAGAGGGGAAACCGTCACCACGGCTATCCCAAAAGAGCAGCTTTTAAGGGCGTGGGGAGGCGCTCATCCAAGGGTGATGGATACAAAACTGCCCATTATTAAAGTTGAATTTCAGTGGAGGCATGTCGTGGGGTTGTTGCATTGATGATATCTCATCATTATCGGTCCCTGATCAATCCTGTACAGGGTCGCGAGGGGCCAGAACCTATCTCGGCAGACAAAGGGTGCAAGGTAGGGTTATACCCATGATGCAATACCAGTCCATCGTAGGGCACCGGGGGCAATTTAGTCAGGACAATTGACCTAGGCAACATATCTCTGGGCAATGGGAGGAAACCAGAGTACCCGGCGTCAACCCTCGTGGACACGAGGAGTACGTGCAAACTCCACACAGACAGACAGGCACCCGAGCCGGGAATCGAACCCTTACGGTACATGTAAGTTGTATAACTGATGCCACTAAGTCAATGCCGCCACTGTTTCCCATCTGGCCAAGCCTGCCATCTCGCTTAGGTGTGGCAGTGCAGAACAGCATTTCTGTTTTGTGGAATGTCTGTCGTGGGCCTGCCTTCTATGGCCTCATCACGCCAGCAAGCCACATCACGTCTTCACGAATACGCCAGGGCATTTGGCAAAAAATGTTTAAACCGACAGCAGTGAATATACGACTATTTTTAAATAGATTATATCATGCTTGGTCTGTGTGTAATTGCCAATTGCGCTCAATCAATCCAACTGCGAACTCCTTTTGTTCGAATCCACTGCTGGATGAGAGTCTCACAGCAACAGCGTACGGATTTTTTAAACCAAAAACATGCAGAGCTGATTTCACACATCCCGCTCGCTGTATCCCCCTCGTGTCTGTCTCTCTGTCTTCCTGTCTCTGTGACCCTGTGTCTCCCCCTGTCACTCACCCTCCCTCCCTGTCTCCCTCCGTGTTTGTCTTTAAGGAAGTGACGGCCATCTTAGGGGGGGACGCTGGCAGATTTTTGCCGCTCTTAAGAGTGCCAGTTTCACAACCTTTCAGTGTTTTCGAAGCAGCCTTAATCATTTATTTTTTGTTGCTTTGGTTTTATTAGTTGTTTTTTTTGTCTGTCGTCGTTGACATACCGTTCTCTCCGCGGCCCTTGTGCAGCGCTTTGTGACCCTCGGGTGAAAGGCGCTATATAAATTGAAATTATTATTATTCAACCGAGCAGACGACCAGCCACTGAGCTTCCGAGTTTGTGAGCGCGGTATACATGGCATTTATTATTATAATTACCATACTTTCACCATGAAGGTCGGTGAATGAGGAGGACATGTATCTGGTAACATAACCGTGAAGTGCAGCAGTTCCGCTTGCCTCCAACGTGGGAGACGAAACGTGGCGAAGGAGACGGGAGCGGGGAGAAATTCTATCCCAAAAGAGCAGCTCTTTCGCCCTGTGTCTGCCGGGGCATGCTTCGAGTTTGCCGCGACCATCTTACACGACTGAACGGCTACTTCTTCTTCTTTGCGATTCTTCGAAGCACGATGGTCGTCAGTCAGCCTCTGGACATCGTTGTCTTTCAGCTCCTGGGCCTCGAAGTGTTTGGTAGAATTCGCAGGCAATACCAAGTATTACCTGACAACGAAGGTGTGTGTGTGAGATTAAGAGCAGAGTGACCCGGCTATCCCGAAAGAACAGCTTTGAAAAGCGATTGCCATGCATCGAGCCGTGAAAACCTACATCAAGTAGATTGTTATAATCTGTAGAGGGCGCTGTAGGGCTTACCTAAAAGTCCATCATCAGACTGAGGCTGGTGTCGCTTTCAAATCTCGTCTCCTAGCAATGAGACGTCCAGCCCTGGCCGGTGTGACACATCGCCCAGATATGCACCTACAAAAACCGCAGGTGTTTGTTTTTGGGGGTCGCGTTCTTTTAAATCTCAGACCCTCGGCCCGTGGTGAGTTGAGAATGTTTGTAAAACCGCACACACCGACCGGGCAGTTTTACAAACATCCTCAACTCACGACACGCACACTGATACACACTGACACACACATACACACCGACACACACACGGGTGTCTGTGTGTGTGTCTCTCTGTAGTGGAAAATAAATAAGCTGCCTCCTTGTTATTCCTTGCACGCCCAGCTCGTCAACATGCAACGAGATGCTGCGCCCATCTAGTTACTATGCACCTAGCCTGGCACAGCAGGAAGCCCGTGGCACCTGGGTCTGTCCCGTGACCTCCTGTCAGCGAGCCTTCGACACTCTGCGTGATAGCCTCAAGGTGCACCTGGCCTGGCACAAAAAGCAACTCAGCTGCTCTTTTGGGATAGCCGTGTCCAGCGCATCCCATCTTTGAGGTATCATCAGGACTTTGAAGATGCCTCCAACGTGGGAGGCGAAATGGCGCGAAAGGAGAAGGAACATTTAAATGCAGAACGGGGGTCAAGGTAGAAGCGTTCACGTCGCGATCCCTGTCAGGTAATACTTGGTATTGCCTGCTAATTCTACCAAACGCTTCAAGGCCGAGCTGAAAGACAACAATGTCCAGAGGCTGACCATCGTGCTTCGAAGAATCGCAAAGAAGAAGAAGAATGCAGAACGGCTTAGACGGAAGCAGATATCACAGAGCTACATCTGAGATTCCTTCACGTGACCTTTGTAAAACAGTGTAAAGGGGAACAGTTCTTCCACGTACTCTGACAGTCAGAGTAATGTTCATCTTGTAAGTCACACCGATATTATTTTCATTCTATATCAGTATCCGCTTAATGCTATAGAGGGTCGCGGTCAAGCCGGAGCCTATCTCATCAGACACAGGGCACAAGGCAGGGATATAACAAGGATGGGACGCCAGTCCTTTGCCGAGCACAAGGTGGAAACTTAGCTCCTTGGTTACAGGTATGCCTGATTTGACGACGAGCGAAAACGCCTTCGGACTGTAGGAAGAAACCGGAGTGCCTGGCGGAAACCTACATTGAAAACATGCAAAACTCCGCACAGAAAAGGCGCCCGAGCCAGGAATCGGCCCGCCTCGGGCAGGACCTTCTGTCTGTAATGTGCAGATGTTTCCACTGCGCCAGCCTGCCGCTGGAAACATGGATTAAAATCCAGCATCTCAGCTGTGCCGGCTCATCCCGATGACGTATGAGCCACTTGGCCCCGTCTTGAACTAAACGATACGCAGCGATATAGAGGAAGCATCGTGAAACCTGTTATCTGAAGACCGACAGCGAATTGGTTGTCAGGTCATAAAAGAGAGAAGTGGACGGTGTACTTGTCCGGAAGTGTCGTGTTTGGTGGTGATGTAAAAACTCAGCAGCGTTGGCTCAGGGTCTTGTCGATTCCATTTCATATTGTGGACCCACTCTTTTAGTAAATTTACCCAGAGGTTTTCACCGGGTACTCTGGCTTCCTCCCACCGTCCAAAGACATTCAATTAAATTCAACTTTATTGTAAATTCTGCCATATGTGCGGGGCATATCGAGGATCGAAATTCCGTTTCTCTCAGACCCCCGGTGTTGGCAAAAACGTGCCGAGGTTAATTTTCCTGCTGAGCAAATTGTCCCCTGTGCCCTACAATAGATTTGGCGTCCCCGTCATGGGTATATAGCCCTGTCTGCCTTGCACCCTTTATCTGCCGAGATAGGCTTCGGCTCCCCTTTAAATTCATGATTATCCGTGGGCTGGTTATCCGGCTTGCGGATTAACCGTACGTGCTGCAGAACAATAAATAAACTAAATATCTTTACCTACGTCGGTTTAATTCTGGATAAGCCGCGCTCCTCACTTGCAGAGGGTCACTGACTCAGGTACCACGTGACCACAAATAGTTCAGCCGCTAAACCGATTACGCTAAGAAGCAACACAAACAGATGACGCATTCCAACATTGGGCGGCAGGCTGGCGCAGTCGTAACATCCGAGCCTCCTCACAGAGAAAGAAGGTCCTGCCAGAGGCGGTTCGAATGCACGCCTCGGGCGCCTTTCTGCTGCGGAGTTTGTGCGTTCTCTCCCACTGTTCCGCGTGGGTTTCCTCCGGGTTCTCCAGTTTCCTCCCACAACTAAAAAAAAACCCGCTCCTGCTACTGTTATTGTTCTGATTGTTCTGTTGTCTATATGATCTATGTCCTGTGGTTTATCGCGATTGCTTGACTCTCAGTTTATCTGTCCTGATGTTACTGACATGCCGTTCTCTCCACAGCCTTGTGCAGCGCTTTGTGACCCTCGGGTGAAAGGCGCTCTATAAATGATATTATTATTACTTTGTTGTGGTCTCCACGGACCACTAGGTGTCGCTCGCGGCCCACTGGTTGAGAATGTCGGCTATAAAAGACGCAGTATCTGCGGTTTCCTCACGCCTGTGTCGTTCTCTCTTCAAGTCGAATACCTTCGACATTGAACGAATACCGCGCCACGGAGCACCGTTACGAATATGCAACATTAAATCATAAAATGTGTCGTGCTTCCAATCGAGCCGAGGTCCCGCTTCTGTTGAACTTCGCCTCTTTAGATGGGATCACTCAGGGTCCCTGCTCATAATATTAATAGCAATTTATGGAGTAGGAGTCCCGTAAAGAGCTTGCAACCTCACTGGGTATTTTTCTGCTGTAATAATAAACATCTATCTATGAAGGGCGACACGGGTGAGCAGCACCGCGCCCGGCCGCCTTTGTCTCCCTCGTGGCAATGTTTACACACCGCACTAGGTACTACTCATTTGAGGCCGAGTCGACCTAGGGGAGGGCCCAGGGCGGGTTCAGAACACCGTCACCGGCGTTGGCCGCGAGCTGGAATCGAACTCGTGTCACCACTCGAGACACCGCTCCCCCACGACCCACGCCACGTGACCCTCGCCACCGCCGGGCACTACTTGTCGTGCGCGGACGCGCCCTGCGGGGGGGTGGAGGAGGAGGAGGTGTTGCGGCGGGGGCCGGGCCGCCTCACGCGGAATGCCATATCCGTCCGCGCGCGGCGGCGGACGGGGTTGAGTGCTGAGGGGGAGCTTAGAGTTTCCGTGCACGTTGAGGGAGGTAGAGCGAGAGAGAGAAGCAGCCGTCGTGAAACTCCGCTAAATTCTCCCTCCACCACCAACGAACGCCGCTGAGCTACCTCGGCCGCCTTAGCTCTCCCCACCCCGCTTCTCTCGCTCTCTGTCGACGAACGCTCGGGGAGCAGAGCGGGCTGTGCTGTCGGCGTGAGCGGTTCCAGGGGCCGCGTCGTGTCTTCATCGGTAGCAGCATCATCATCATCATCAGCAGTCAATAGCCGCTTGCTGGCTGGTGGTTCATGGCTCCGGTGCAGCTCACGGAGCCGGACGGGTGCGACTGACTCCCGCACTGGGTGTTTGACCGTCACCTCTTTCGCTCTCACGATCGTCGCCCCGCTCGTTCGTTCCTCCATTCTCGTAAGGTCCTCCCTTCCACCGTCCCCATCGCTCGCCTCCAGCCTCTTGAGACCTGACCGGCGCGAACGGTGACCGACAGAGAGCGTCTCCCTCTGTCCTGCTCTTCCGTCGCCTCCCTCCATCCCGATATCGTCCATCGCCTTAACCTCTCCCCATCACGTCCATCCCCAACACCGACCCCCCAATCAGCCCCGTCGTGTCCTCACCTCCTACCGACCGTCTGACGGGAACGACCCGGGGCCGCTGACACGAGATCCAACTGGAGGAGCTCCCGGCGCCCCGGCTGAACCGCGGCCCCATGGGCTCCTGCGAGAAGGACTTCGCCTCGGCGGCCGACGGGCCCCTGAGGTTGCGGAGGTCGGCCCCCGGGGCCCAGGACGTCCGCGGTGACGCGAGGCTGGGGGCCCGCGGGGCCGTCCTGCACGGGGGGCCCGTGTCGGGGCTGCGAGAGTTCGATGCCGGGCCCGGGTTCGCTGCTCACGGAGACGTGGCGGCAGCCCTAGCTGGCCTGCGGATCTGCGCCGATGGGGGACACAGAAGGTTAGTAGTAATATTGGTCACGGGGGGGGGATAGAGTGGGGAGCGGTGGCGCGGTGGTTGGGGCGATGCCCTCTCACGGCCACCGGCACCGGTGACGAATTTCTGAACCGGTGCTGGGACTTCCTCCCATAGGTTGACTCAGCCTCAAATGCGTAGTGTACTGGAGCTGGTGTAACGTGTAAATATCCTTCATAGGTGCTACTCGCTAACAGCACTTGCCCGAACAGTCTGTTTAAAGGCTATACACGGGGGATCTTTGTGTGAATATGGGGGCACGGGATCACCGTGTAAATGAGTGAGTGAGGGTGCGTATGTTCGTGTGAGAGATAACGGCACTTGCCCCTACAGTCTATTAAGGCTACACGGGGATCTTTGTGTGTTAGTGGTGTTTTTGTGTGAGAGTTGTTTGTGTCCGATTGTGTGTCAGTACGAGCGAGAGCGTACGTGCGTGTTTTGTGTAGGGGAGCCCAGGTGGTGCATCTGCTTATTCATCTCACTTAAAATAGTAACACCTGGGCCTGTCCCGTGACCTCTTGCAGACGTGTCTTGCACGCTTCCAGTGGCCTCAAAGTGCACCTAGCCTGGCACAAGTGCCGTGGTGACGTCATCGCCACATAGTGGCAAATGGCGGCTGTTGTGTTTTCGTTGAGAATGGGAACTCTAGGTCGGTGTGTGTGCACTGCATGTGTCTTGTCTTTGAATGTATGTCGGTGCTGTGTCTAAACATTACCACTAGGAGAGACAAAGGCGGCCGAGCGTGGTGTTGGCCAACTACCAGGCCGTGCCCACCATGCTCGCTAACAACACTTGCCCCAACAGTTTGTAGGGGCTGCACGGGGGATCTCTGTCTTTGTGTACGTGAGTGATTGTGTGTGGGGAGGAATGGGCCACACATCAGTGTGTGTGCAAGCATGTTTGTGAGGTCACAGGTCTCCGGATAAAGGCCTCCCCCATGCAGTAGTAAATCCTCTCACAATCCTGTCATCCCATGGTGATACAGGTCAACATCTCGCCCCGATCTATTCCATCTCGTGCACGTGGACTCATCCCATTGCTCCATCTTACCATTTTGTCACTAGAATTGCTCTCAAAAGCTGCCCTTTTGGGGCATTCCTCCTCTCTCCTTCGCGACGTTTTGCCTCCCACGTTGGAGGCATTCATCATCAAGCATCTGATCTTGCGAAGGAGAGCGAAGGGACGCTCGACACGGCCATCCCAAAAGTGCAGCTCTGGAGAGATATTCTCATACGTTGAGCCGTCAAAACTTACAGAAATCCATTCTGTCGCTAGTTGTCCATAGGTTATTATTGCTTCTGTTGAATGTGTCTTGGCGAAGGCCACAGGCTATTCCTAACGGTCGATGTTTTTTTTGTTTATAATATGTATTAGCCCTCGGTTCCATGCCTCTCACTCCGATTCGGACCGCCTGTTTTTCCCACGCACCGTTACAACGTTCGATTCAGATTGTACATGAGCATCATTGCTATCTAATTTGTAACTTAAATCATGTTCTCCATTTGGCCACATATTTATAATTTGTTCCCTGTCTGGGTTGGCGGAAGTTTGATTCGTGCCAAATTATTTTACACAGCTAAATAATAATATTTCATTGCATTTAAAACGCCTATTCCACAAGAAACTCCTGTGCACTGTACAAAGAAATGTCACCGCAAAGTTTAAACACAACGGCACTGTAGAGTGCCTAAATGAGGACGTCGAAGTTGGTAAAAGCCAATAGTCTAAACATTGATTATTTTAACGGAGGGGAAGAGGAAGGGCTTGAAGAGGGGAAGTGGGTTGACAGCAGTCGTGTCTGGTGACAGGGATGATTTTCAGACTTCTGGTGCAGCACAGCAGAAGGAGCAACCTCTTGCAGAGCCATGGTTGATCAGGGGTTTTAACAGAAGAAGGCTTTGCTGGAGCAGAGAGCATATGAAGGTGTGTAGATTGAAATAAGAGGGGTGATTTAGACAGCAAGTAGGATCTTGTAGTTTTATCCAGCCCTGCATTGTGAGCCACTACCGGCTCGATCGCGGTAGTGGGATGACAGTGGTCTCAAATACGGATATATGGTAGAAGTCTGGCAGTGGCATTTTAGATCATCTGGAGTTGAGGTGAAGGATTGGGATAGGACGTCGTTGTGGTGTAGCCCTCTATCTACACTCTGGCTCAGGGTCTCAGTGCCCTGACTCGCCTATCATTGACGCATGTGACTCCACGTGCACCTTGGCCCTGGGTCGGAGGAGGTGTTTGGGTCAGGAATCGGTGGCTCCTTTGCGTGCAGCAGGGTTCATTCTTTTCTTAAACTTACTCCTAGTGTGTAAAACAGCCAAACGAAACGTTTTCTCGGTTTGTCATTTAAAGCCGTACAAGTCCAGGGAAGAAAGAAAACAAAATTATTTGAGGTGTTTCATGGAACCCTGCGCAGGGCCTTGCTCGTTCAGCTGTGTGTAAGGACGGGGCTGTGGGTCTCTGGGTCCAATCGCCTCCAGTGGTGGAGGCCCTACTGCTTGTCGAGCCGCATGGTTTCTAAGCCTTGCCCGAGCTCAGTCGTTCTGCCGTCGCACTTATTTTTTCAGGTTCCCCGAATTGGCTCAGACTGGTCGACATCCCTTTAATTCGTCGTTAACGTC
This sequence comes from Geotria australis, assembly GCA_036362915.1. Taxonomy (NCBI): domain Eukaryota; kingdom Metazoa; phylum Chordata; class Hyperoartia; order Petromyzontiformes; family Geotriidae; genus Geotria; species Geotria australis. The sequence continues at coordinate 754,148 of JAZEWU010000008.1, read as the reverse complement.
ACCGCAGCACTATGGTAATTGTGGCCCATTATCATGATTGTTATCGTCAGCGGTGCTGATTATCTAATTATCGGGCTCATGTATATGACCAGCTGTTCAAGTGATATAACGCTGCTCTGGGAGTCGGGAGAACAAATGGACACAGCCCGCTATGCTGAGCGTATCGATTGTACGGCGACTCTGAAGTGGCCTGGTCAGCGTGGGCTATTTTTGAGATTTTGTGTCAGAAATTACCCTCGGTTTTGGTTCCCGCGCTCACAACATTTCATTAGCGGCGTGAAAAATAGTTGCGCCGTTCACTCATTTGTGAAACGTTCTCCCATTTCCCCCTCCCTGTCACATTCCGTTTAGCTGATGCCATGATTGCACAGTCTGCGTATTCCGCAAGCTAGTGAACAGAGACGGGAAGTTGAAAAGCCGGAGCGTGTTTTTCCCCCGTTTGAAAACAATCTGGGGATTCTTGTTCTAGCCATCGCCCCTGTGGGTTTTCACGTTTGACGATGGCGGCGGTGTTGTAACAAACATTGCGGTGAATTTAGTTCCTCGGGAACATTGTTCTCACTTTTAGCCCTCTGCGCGCCGGCTCTCCTGCATTGTGGGCGTTGTGCCAACAAACCGGAGGTCTCTTTGTCGCAGCGGAACGGCGAACGGTTTTTAAAATTTAAGTGAGATCTCTCGGCAAACGGCGAGAACACTGATTTCGTAACGCGGGGACGTATCCGCTTACGGCCGAATGTCAACAGCCGATAGTTAATTTTACTTTTCTGAATTAATACCGCCAGAGCTAATAATACAGTATAGGATATAGGGAAAAAGGATATCGCTAGAGTTGGCTGGCCCCAAGTGTTGGCAGTTATTCCGTGCATTAGTCACCAGACTGTTCAGCACGAGTGTTGGGGTTTTGACAAGCGTCCAGTGGTTGATGTTAGGGGACCAGGCGGAGCCGCATTCCTTCGCAGTGAGAGCAGCACCTTGGCCTTAACCAGGGCTGTGAGCTGTGGCGAGTTTTCGTCGAAGCCGTGGGGAACTGACAATTCGCCCGTACCACAGCGTTGGCCGGAGCGACCTCTGACCCCGACAGAAACTTAATGTTGATCGCAAGACACGCTCGCCTGTGATCTTGGGCAAAAAAAAAAATACACCCGTGGGTAAAAGCAGAAGAAAGAATACATTGATCAGGATAGAGAGAGAAAACAACCTTTGACCTGCCCAGCAGCAGAGTTGTTGACCTTACCGAGGCATAATACGTGGATGGGTGGAGCTGTTAAGATAAGGGTAACCTAGACCTGGTCGGGGCTATCAGGTGAGAAGTCACGTCATGGGCTGGAGACACGAGACTTATTTGCGAGCGGTAATCCTCCCAGCCCCCGACCCCTTGCCTTGCTCGCTGACATGGCAATGTTTAATTGCAGCCGGTCAGCCCTGACCGCCCCTGGGCACCGGCGGTTGCGCATGCTGGGCTTGGGCTGTGTGTTTGTTTTAAAAGCTGTTCTTTCGGGATAGCCATGTCAAGCGCTCTCCCTCTCTCCTTAGCAAAGCCGATCAATGGCGCACAGATATGTGAATAAGAGTGAACAGGTGAACTCTTGGCACGCCGCTTCTGAACGGTTGCCGATCCCTGGTCCAAGCGCAGAGATGACACACCTTCACATTGCCCTTTCTCACGTTCCCTTTCACTGATGCCGAGGGAGGGTGTACGGTTATTATGATTATAATTCCGCAGTTACCGGACGTGCTAGCCCGAGGGCAAATCACGTAAAGGTTGATCGCTGGGGAGAGTTTTGAAATAGTGTTTTTTTAGGCAGCCAAAGTTGTTTTATAGTTATAGTTTTGTCAACATTGATTGTTTAATAAGTAGTAACATTATAATATAACTTAACCTTGTTATCCTGTATCTCAGCAAATACGTTTCACATTTTAAAAACATTATTTGTATATGAATAAAAGTAAAATCAAAGTAAAATGGATCGTACCCCCATCGGATCACACGCTTTTCATGGTGGAGGGGTGTTTGTGTGTTCTAATGAACCCCAAAGCTTTGTCGTCTGGAGTTCAGCACACCTGCAAGGGTCTCCATTGGTGAACAGGTCTGGGGGAAGGTTCCAGACAAATAGCGATCCGAAGACCTTCCCACTAAAGGTGGTTGGGATCAGGAAGGGCATCCGGCCATAGAATTCCACTCCAATAACCCCACCATCGGGGGGCAACCTGCCAACCCGGGTTAACCTGGATAGTGGCCGTTTAAACCGGCAACGACAACACATGCATCAAAGTAGAGTGTACAGTTCCGAAAACAATACCACCTGCTCTTATAATAAATCAACAGGCAGTCAACCTTCACTCACGAGCACCGTGATAACGTTCGCAACGGGCGTGCCTGCGTTTGTAGGGGGCGCGTTTGTGCTCCGTGGGTGCTTTTTAGAAACGGTGCTTTCGCCTGGGGCCCACCACCCCCCCTGTCAGCACCGCGCAAGCGGTTCACACGCGCTCGTGTTGTGATAACGCGGCCAGCGAAACGTGCAGAGTGTTTCTGAAGCGATAATCTGGCTGCGGCGGCGGCGGCGCGGTTGTAAATGCTGCACGACACTGATAGTCGCGACACCTTTGACCTGCCCTTGACCCCCTCCTTCCCCCCTCCCTCCACCAGTCGTTTTTTACGCGGTGCTTCCATGCATTTGACATATTGGCGGGTGGTGTGCGACTCTCGCATTCACCGTCGGCGATTTGCGCCGCCGTTTTTATTTGCGCGGCGACATATCGACGTAGGATTTCACGGCTCGACGTGATGAGAATTTCTCTCGGTAACTGCTTTTTTAAGATAGCCATGGCGAGCGTTTCTCCTCTCTCCTTTGCTACGTTTCGCCTCCCACAGAAGCATCGTCGGGCTTCTGAATCAGGCTTCTGATGATGATGCCTCCAACGTGGAAGGCATCGTTGCGCTTCTGACGATGGTAATGCCTCCAACACGGGAGGCATCGTCATCAGGCTATTGATGATCTCCAACGTGGCTTATGATTGATGCCTCTATTGTGGGAGGTGGAACGTCGCGAAGGAGAGGAGTAAAGCTCACCGTGGCTATCCCGAAAGAGCAGCTCTCGAGCAATTCTCATACATCGAGCCGTTACAAACCTACATCGGAATGGACGCGTCTCCATCACGGTTGCGCCCAGCCACAACAAAGGCGACTCGCGGGAGCCCATCGCGAATCGTCGTTTGAAGGTTCCGTGGGCCCACATTTTTGCGGTTTCAAATCTGACAGGTGAATGAAAGGATGGAAGCGCGCTTCAGCGGCGGCACCTGGCCGCTCCAGGTTAATCCAGGTGACGGCAAAGCCTCGCGCTGTCACTGTCTCAAAGAGTATGTGAGCGCGCGGGGTTAGCCAGCCTAGCCTTAGTAATAATAATAATAATAATTTACGTGTCTTCAGAGCCTTTCACCTAAGGGTTGCAAGGTGCTGTACAAGGCTAAAATCATCAACATGCTAACAGCAGACAGGTTGATAAACAGTGCATAAGTGTAAAAGCAACATGACTAATCAGATCAATTGTGAATAAAATGAAGTCCAAACAAGAAGACTGTCCAAGTAGACGAGACAAGACGAGGCGAGATGACTTCTACCTGGATCAATAATTTATCAGGTGCGGATTTGACTGCATTGTGATTTTTAAGGTAGTACTAACATCATCCTGAACTGATACAAATGCTGGACGGATTTGAAACATCACATTTAGTCTTTTCATACAATTTCCGAAAACATATATTTATGACATTTGTCATTATAACCTCCTTTCAAATGAATACAACAACAACCGCCATTCGCCACTAAGTGGTGGTGATGTCATTACGGCAATTGTGCCAGGCCATATGCAATTTAAGCCCATGTGAAATGTTGAAGGCTCTCTGAAACGAGGTCACTGGACGAACCCAGGTGCCATGGGTTGCCTGACTGAGATGACTGGCAGACAGACAATCCCATTTTACGGACAAAAATAATGACCAAGACGACTGTCTACCTGGATCAAAAACGTTAAAAATAAAACCCCAGCTTAGAAAGCTCAAATTCTTTTCCGAATAGGTGGGTCTTGAGGAGACATTGGAATGCACTGGGGGGGGGAACTCACAGACCTAATGTGTAGAAGTGAGGTCCATACCCTGGGGCTGTACGGGAGAGAGACCTTGATAGTGCTGGAGTCTCGAGTACGTTGTGATGGCCTGAGCATGACTAGAAGTACATCCAGTAATCGTCCTCTTCCCTAAAAGTATTTGCAGTTGTTTACTTACTTTTACAAAAAATATCTAAACGCGTTGCAAAATCGCGATGTGTGCAAGCGGAACGTGATTGTTGGGCGAAGTTGGCCGAGTGTTGTTATAGAATGCTGCCTTCTACGTACAGTACGCTATGTTTTATCAGCAATCCATTTTATAGAGAGACCTTTAGCAGTAATAACAGGAAATGTAGCCATTGTTCTAGTACTACTTTGTTACAACAGTGCATCTCTGTGAAGCCATCAGTGGATTTTGTGCGTTACGTGAGGCATGGCGTTTGAAAGCCGAGCTTATAGCGACAAAGCAAACAGCTTCAAGCATCTGGGTTCAATCCCGGTCACTGCTCTTTGATATTCTAAGAATGTCCAGTGCAGACATACACACGTGTAAAAAAAAAAAAACCCTTGCTACGTTGTATTTTGACGTCCCTTTCAACTAGACGTTTGCGTAACCGCGCATCGTCTGCTTCGCAGGTATTCCCAGGACAGCAAGCGCGCCAGCCTGGGGTCCTCCTACGACAACGCCATGCGCGTCGGTGCCAACGGCATGGTGCTGGTGATGCCGGGCGGCCCGTCGTCTCTCCAGGACCCCCGGCTGGCCGGCAGCCCTCGCTCCAGCCTGGGCCTGCAGCAGCCCGACCTCCACGGTCTCCCGAGCCCCCGCGCCTCCTACACGGCGCCGCCGACGCCCTTCGACAAGTACGCCAGCCCGCGCTCGAGCCTCGTGCTGGCGCCGGGGTCGCTCTATGGGAGCCAGCGGGAGGACGCGGCGGGCGGGGTCGCGCCGGGCAGCGCCCGCTCGAGTCTCGGCTACGGGGAGCTGCCCGCCAGCCCGCGCGGCAGCCTGGTCGGTCACTCGGCGGCGGCGGCGGAGGCGGCGGCGGCCGCGGCGACCGCCGTCGGCGGCAGCAACCGCACGAGCGGCATCAGCGTGGGCTACGACGAGCGCTGCCCGGCGATGAGCCCGCGCTCCAGCACGGGCAGCCAGTACTCGCACGCCGTGAGCCCGCGCGAGAGCTACACGAACTACGACTCGGACGCCTTCCGCGTGCCGCACGGCCTCCACGCGGGCGCCGGCCACGCGGGCGTGCTGCAGCAGCAGCAGCAGTACCAGCACCAGCACCCGTTCCACGCGGTGGTCAGCCCGCGCTCCAGCCTGTCCAGCCACAGCTCGCGGAGTTCCCGAGGGTCCGGCGCCGGCTACCCGGAGCTGCAGCTGCCGTCGCCGCGCTCCTCGATGGGTCACGAGGTGGCGGTGCCCGTCGCCGTGGAGACGACGCAGATGCTGGCGTGCACCCCGTTCACCCAGCAGAAGGCCTACGCCGCGCACCCGCTCGCGATGTCAGGTACGGGCGGACGTGGCGCGCTCCGCGGACCCCCCCCCCGTTACGGTGGGGGATGGGATACAGACGAGATTGAGCGAGAATCACTCTCGAGAGCTACTCTTTCGGGATAGCCGTGGCGAGCGTTTGTCGTCTCTTCCGCACGATGTTATGTTTCCGCGCGGCGTAGCTGTGTCGAACGATCTTACTCGATCCTTCTCGACGTTTGGTAGAATTCCAGGATGTCTTTGCGCGACGATCCACCAACCGTCGCGGCTGCCTTTACGGCGCTGGGTCACAGGCAGCCGCGTGCAGCATAGCCACCACCGCAACCACCGCAACCACCGCCGTCACCCCCGCTCGGCTGTGGCGAGCGGGGGTGGCACGAAGTAAACAGCTGCGTGCTCGTCCGATGATGTCACGGGGGTTTCTTAGAGCTATCTCTTGGTGTTGTTTTCATTTACTGATGTCACGTCCACACAACGCGGGCATTGTTTAATTTTATTCATTATATAACCGTTTGTTTTGTTGGACTTTATACAGTTGGTATTTTTCCATCCCTTCACAAATTATTTTATTTGCGGAAGAAAAAACATTCCCCTTGGTGCACAAAGGAACCCCTTCATCGCCAGGTGACGGAGTTTTAGGCCTCTGGCACGCGCGATAGAAAACGCTGGACGAGTTGCAGCCATACAGCCCTTTAATATTTTAATCGTGCACAGTAGCTCCATCACCGATTATGGAACAATAATAATAATAGCATTTCACCCGAGGGTCACAAAGCGCTGCACAAGGCTGTGGTGAGAACGGCATGTCAGTAACATCAGGACAGATAAACTGAGAGTCAAGCAATCGCGATAAACCATAGGACATAGATCATAAAGGGCCACAAAGTGCCGCACAAGGCGGC
>JAZEWU010000008.1:723571-739751 GCA_036362915.1 Geotria australis | reverse complement strand
ACGATTTTCTGTCATTCAATCAACTAAGTCAACTGATTGGTAGGAGGGTGGCACAATGATAACATATGTGCCTTACAGAAATACATTCCTTTCCAAGGCGAATCGATTCCCATCTCGGGCACCTTTCTATGTGAAGTTTGTGTGTTTCCTTCTGTTCTGCATGGGTTTTCTCCGGGTTCTCCGGTTTCCTCCCACAACTGAAAAAAACCCCCCTCCACTCATTAATTAATTGGCTGGGAACAGCATAATATATAGGACGCGGTGTTTAGCAAATGTTGGTGCAGGCCAACTGCGTGGCTGCCTTTGCCCTCCCCTTCTTTCCACGTCATCCTTGTGCCTCTGATTCGTTCTCTCTCTGAACGAATACCTTCGACACTGACCGAACATGCGTGGTGGCGCGTTGTAAATTATAATCACTATTATTACCATCCCAGATGTCATTTAACGGGCATCGACAACATTCGCGGCGCAGGTGATGTCTGGCAGCAGGAGGCTGTGGGGGGGTCGGCGCCCAAATCGGGGGCTGGTGGTAGAAGTTGATCCTTGACCTTGATTGGTTAAGCGCGGCCGGTCAGATGCGTCACGCCGAGACACACTTGCTTGTCTCGACCACAAAGTTCAAGCGAGAGTTCAGCGTGGCGAAAGTCCTGTCATCTCCTTGTCGGCTCCTAAACGACTCAGTTGCAGCCAGGCAGTAGAACGCGTGAGTGCTTTTTAAAAGGTTGGTGGGACCGCCAATCAGGTATATATAATGGTTCAAGTGTTTGTTATGTATGTACTGTATGTATTTCCGCAGTGAGGGTAATGGGTTCGAATCCTTCATAATCGCAATTTCTATTCATTTATTTTTCATTGTTGACATGCCGTTCTCTTTGCGGCCCTTGTGCAGTGCTTTGTGACCCTCGGGTGAAAGGCGCTATATAAAACGCTATTATTATTATGCATTATTTCAGCTGTTATTTCCCAATGATTGGTTACTATTTTGAAACTTTAGAGAACCACCAGCAATATTGCCAGAAGAATATTAGCAAGAGATCCAGGTCAAAGCAGTCATGTCATCAGAAAAACGTCATCATCAAGAGACGTCAGAAGAATGTGTTATAAGCTTGGAACGAGATCACCCATGGGGCGGGTACTCTGCAACTATACATAAATTCCTACGCAGCTGCACTGTACTTCACAGCAAACCCCATTCAATACGTCACGTAACCGCCCCGACCAATTAACCACGCACACCCAGCGCAGTATCTGCGCACGACGCAACAGTCAGATTCACCAGACGGTGACGAATCTGACCTTGTCGCACACGCACCTGTACCTCCGTGCCCGGCGAGTCGGACGTGCGACACTCGGACCGCCGTCGAAATCTCGAGCCCGCGTGGTTCGAAACAAACGTCGCAAAATCCCCGCCGCCCAAGATATGTTCGATACTGCGCCGCGGCCGTCGTCCTAGACACGCAGGGCCTCCACGAAACGCGTCAAAGTCACACGGCGCTTGGCGACGTAAATATCCGGAATTTGCATAAAGTTGGCCCTGGCTGAGGCGAGCCCCTTCAAAACGCGCGACAATGGCTTGTAGCGAGAGCATAGCAGGAATGCGCCCGGGCCCTTGTTGGGGCTGCGCGGGGGAGTAGCTGCCGGGCACCCGCGGGCCCCCTCCGAGCGCTGGTAGCAGATGGCTGCTAATGCGTCACAGATGGTGGCTCATTAAGCATACAAACCAAAGTGGTTAATCTAATGAGTGGGATCCCCCGCGGGGTAATGTGCACATGCAAACGGAAATTCACAAAAGTATTGCCCATGCAACAGCGTTTCCTTTGTGCTCTTTCGGCGAGCGAGCACGCCTGTGGGTGGTTATTTATTTATTTATTTGTGCTGTGCCCGCTCAGGAATTTAATCAGGTAATTGACGAGGAGGATGCCTGCGCCACACCACCTTGCGGGCGGGTAGTTGCAAACGCTTCGTCACCGGTCTCCGCCAGTGGACGTATCCCGACGATGGTCTGTGGCGAGAATTGTGGGTTCCGGCGTTCAGTGAATTGGCTCGCCGAGGCGTTACGCTCACTGGCCGCCCGCTATTGAGAAGAAATCGTCGTCATTCCCAGTCTCAGCTTAATCCCATAGAGGGTCGCGGATAGCCGGAGCCTAGCCCGGCAGACACAGGGTACAAGTCAGGGCTATACACAAGATGGGACACCAGTCCATTGCAGGGCACCATTGCAATTTAGTCAGCAAGTAAATTAACCAATACACAGTGTGAACATGCAAACTCCACACGAGCCTAAAGGCTTACAGTGCAACGTGGCCAGCAACTAATAGCCGTGACAGTATAGAGAATGAAAATAAATGATGGAGTTACATAGTTCAAAGTCAGCAGTGAATATAATAACAGTACTTAGAACAGAACAACGTGTATAATGCTGCGAAAAGAATGTTAAGTCCGTAGCTTTACGTTTGTTTAAAACAAAAATTAACTTGTATTGGCCAGACATCCCAAATGCTGAAAAATGTACCTGCAAGTCATTCAATTGGAATCACATGCCAATATCGCCCCCCTGACAGTGACCGCTTGGCAGGGCCCTCCTGAAAAGACAGTCTTGAGACTCGGCGAAGCTTTCCGAGGCAAACAAGCGTAATAAAATAAAAACATTTATCAGCGTATTGCTCTTAAGAGCAATTCTAAAAGTAATTATTGCTTGCGTTCGAGCGTGCTAGAGCTGTCTCTTGTGACGTACAGCTACACTACGTTCACCTCCGAGCGACCCTCTCAGTATCGATCGGCCGTCAGTGGTTTAACGTTAATGAGATTTCCGTTAATGGCAAGACTTAAACTGCCGATGACCTATCTGCGAGGCGCACTGTAGCGGCCTGTGACGCCGTAGAGAATTCTCTTGCGCGATTACCCGCTGCGTTTTTGGCCCGCGACGCAATTGTCGGGAGCACTTCATCTGCACCGCCTGACTCCTATTTGATGTTTTAATTTGTCCGCTTAAACCCTCTTATGGCAATTTTTGAACGTAACGACCGCTTGTTATAGATGACGGTGGACGCGGAGTTGGAAACGTACGTGTACTGTAAGTTCGAACAATGCCAGATGCGGTGTTCCGCAGTAGACTGTACCCGTTGCTATATGTTGTTGCCGGGTTAAACGGCCGCTATCCAGATTGACCCAGGTTTGCCAGTTGCCCCCCCGAATGATGGGGATCTTAGAGCAGAATTTTACGGCTGGATGCCCTTTTTGACACCGACCTCCTTTAGTCGGAAGGTCTTCGGATCGTTATTAGTCTGAAAGCTCTGCCCAGACCCGTTCGCTTAGGGAGACCCTAGCGGGAGTGCTGGACTCCATAGCAGCTCACCAAGGAAGACCCTAGCAGGAGCGCTAGACTTCAGACCTGTTCACTGAAAGGAACCCGAGCAGGAATGCTCGACTCCAGACCTGTTCACCAAGGGAGACCCTAGCAGGGGGGGCAGAACATCGGAGATCATGGCAGCACATCCAAGAGCCGTACAGCACAAGCCAAATTCACGCAGTAGAATTATATTCCATTACAGTTTGCGTTTAGACAGCGTCGAAAATAAGACTTGATTGTTCTTTCGGGATAGCTGTGTCGAGTACTCTCCCTCTCCCCCACGCGACGTTTCGCCTCCCACGTTGGAAGCATCATCAGGCGTTATTATTTAATACATTTATATAGTGGCATACAACCAGAGAACCCAGAATGCTGCAGGGAACTGCAGAGAGGTGGGGCGATCACATCTCAAGCCGCGGTACAGGAACGGCGCGCGTATTTATTTTGTCGAGTGCCGATGAAACAGACAGACCCTACCTACATCCCCCACGCGGCCGTATTTTGTGTAACCTTGTCGACAGAGTGGAACACGCCTATGCTTTTGCGCCACAGCCAGCTGCCATGTGGCTGTGGCGCTACTAGCCCGCGTGCCTGAATTGTCATTACACGTCTGGATAACAGCTTTATTCGTTGTTATGGGATTTCTTTCAATTATAGGCCAGCCTCCCAGCGGACAAAGACAACATGAAGATGATAGATAGATGACCTTTGTAACAAGGTAAGGGCCCGTTGAGAGCAAGAAGTCTCTTGTTCGGCGGAGACCTGCGTTTAACTTCTTACGGGGCTCCTTTGTGCATCGCTCGCTGGCGCGGGCACGGCAATCCCAGAAGCTGTCAGCGGGCGCGATCGGCCTCTGGTCGGTATGAATGCAGCCCGTCCATCCGTAGCGGTCTCGACGAGGCCCCGCCGCGTACCTGTGCGCGCGCAACATTTTCGTTGCAAAAACACAATAATGCCGTATTCTCGGTTCGTTAGATTAAGCCGAGCTTATGCTGTTATTCTCCCAAGACTGACGTTGGCGTTGAGAAGCTTTGTCCGGGACGGCTTGTAAACCCGGGGCTTGCGCGGCGCACCGACCACTAGCACGGCGCGTGGTGCGCCGCTAGCGAGCGGGTAAAGAGGCGCGTGTCGGATTCCATCCTCTTTTGCACGTGTGTGCACATGTGCGTGCACGTGAGTGAGTGAACGTGTGTTTGTTTGTAAATGGGCAGTAGTGCAACAATTTCAAAGCAGTATTTTCGGGATAGACGTGTTGAGCGCTCCCTGTCTCTCCTTCACGACATTTCTCCTCCCACGTTGGAGGCATCCTCAGGCGTCCTGAGTTCCTGGGAGACGAAACGTTTCGACTGAGAGAGGGGGAGCACTCGACACGGCTATCCCGAAAGAACAGCTTTGCAAACCAACTATCATGCATCAATCCGTGACAACCTTCGTCAGTACAGTACAGGAATCGTTAGCGTATTCGTTCGTTCGATATCAGTACCCATTCAGTCCCGTACAGGGTTGCGGGGGGAAGCGGTGGTTTAGCGGTTAGCACACTGCGCTATGAAACCGGTCCCCCGAGTTTGATTTCAACTCACGGCCAACACCGGTGACCATTACCTGAACCACTCCTGGCCCTCCGCTCGGGCAACTCAGCCTCAATTAGTACCCTGTGCGATGTGCAAAGATCACCACTAGGGAGACAAAGGTGGCCCGGAGTGTTGCTGACCACCCACCCCCTCATGTACCATTCCGCCGGCCTTCCATCGGTACTACCAGCTAACAGCACTTGGCCCAAAATTGTCTAAGGCTATACGGGGGATCTTGTGCGTGTGAAATCCCCACCACCACCCTGGAAGAAGCAGCCTGTGATCCTCTTATTATGGTGTCCAGACAGCCTCCCTCTGGGTGTGGTGTGCCGCGGCTGTAGGTGTGGGGGATGTTATTTTACCATTTATCTCGGCGTCACATTCGCCAGCCTTGAAACTCCAAGAAGAGAGAGTCTTAAGGGATTTCTTTTCTTTAAATCGCAGCTTTCGTGGAAAAAAATAAATAAACGTGTTTTAACATTCCTGCTTCGCAAGTGCGTATGCTCCTGCTCTGTAGTTTAAAACGACAGCTTGTGCGATTGTTGTATTTTTGGTGTTGTTTATGCTAAGAGGTACGGACGTTTATTTTTGCTTCTTGCAGTGCTTAATCCCGAATAGTATAAAATCTATTCAAGCCACGTGCAAATAAGGATCGATTAGACGGGAGCCACATGCAGTCCTTCACCACACGTGTACGCTTCTCTGTAAACCTAATAAAATAGTCTTAATTAGTGTTCGTTCATTCTTAGTACTCGCTGAATCCTGTACAGGGTCGCGGTGAGCCGCAGTCTATCCTGGCAGACACAGGGCTCAAAGCTGGGCTATACGCAGGATGGGGCGCCAGTCCAGCACAGAACACGGGGCAAATTTAGTCAGCAGACCAATTAACCTAGGCAGCAGCATGTCTTTGGACTGTGGAAAGAAACCAGAGCACCTGGCGAAAACCCATGCGAACACGGCGAGAGGACATGCAAACTCCACACAGAAAAGCACCGAGCCGGGAATTGAACCCAGGTGTCCTTGCTGCGAGACAGCAGCAAACTCACTGCGCCACCGTGCCGCCCATCTAAAGCGTTTCGCCGTTCACATCGGCTTTCGGCACTGCTCGACTTGGTCGGTGACCCCCGAACGAAGTGGAGTAAGTTCTACAATCACGTGACGGGACATCCGTCGTCTCCAGAAGCGGAGCAGACAGGCCGATGGCACGGTGGCTGACGCATGCTCGGTTGCGTCTGCCCCGGTGCCTTCGCGCACCGGTGCCTTTATGGGGGGGACGGGGTTGTGCGGTTTTAAAGGCCTGTGATTTTATGAAATAGGATTCCATCTCACTTCTTCACTGCAATCCTTTCTACATCTGCCAGCTTTCGGGCTCATCCCCCGCCCAAAGTAAACGTGGAGTATATATGCGTAAAAACACGACGCGCTTTGGCGTTCGCCAAGCAAAATAAATCGGCCGCTCGCGTTTAATGCGTCGTGTGTCAGCGTCGCTTACTTTCGCAACGTTTGCCGAGCGGATACTTTAGGAAACAGCTGCTCTGCGCTTTAGCGCGCGTGGAAAACACGTTGTGAGCTCGCCGGGATATTTGGCTTGCGGCGTACATGCGTGTCGTGCCCGCTATTTGCGGTGGCGCATCGCGCATCGGAGCTTGATTTGAGCTCGTGTGACGAGGCGTGAATCTCCACAGTCTTGATCGCGTCGGACTGGCCTCACCGATTAGCGTGCCCACCAAACGTATGTTTTAATTACAATCTATTTATAACGGAGCGCGTGTTTGTGTGTATGTAAGTACTGTGTGTATGGTCACACTTCGGGTACCGGGTTCGAATCCTTCGGAAGCGCACATCTTATCTGCACAATACCAAGGCTTTTATGTCTTACTAGCAGGGGTGACCCGGCGTTGCCCGGGTAAATTTGATCGTAACTGGGGATAGTAATAGAGGCGGCGCTTATCTAAAGTGCGTATTGTAATGGAGGCGGCGCTTATCGTAACTGGGTATTGTAGTAGCGGGCTGCTTATCCGAACTGGGATTGTAATAGCTGCGGGCCTTATCCTAACAGGGTATTGTAATGGAGGCACGGGGCGAACCACAGAAAGTGATCCCGGTGGCCAAGGAAGGCCCGCGGTCGCGCGCTAAGTCGCCAAAGAGTCCTCTGGGAGCGAGTGGCGTCGTTCTGCGAAGGTCACGCGCGATTTGGTTGTGGTTTGGCGAAGTCTATCGTGATCAAACAATCAAGCACAAAAGGGCTTACGATTTTATATAGATCGATTTTAGCTTCACTTGACACTTATCGATTACGCTTCTTAAACTTTAACACCTTTTCAACGTTAAAGCTCCGCTTTTGCACGAGTACCATCAACCCTCTGAAGCACTCTTCCGCGTTTATCCTGACGTCAGAAGAACGTGTTACACGTTTGGAACACGATCGCCCATAGGGCGTGTACTCTGCTAATAATATTTTTGTAACACATTCTAGCATGGTTACATTGTTATTGTAATACATTCGTGGGGTCCTTTGTTCAATCCACTGCTGGATTGCCAGTAGTACATACGTTTCATCCACTTTGTAAGCGATTAATACTTATCTTTGGCGTATTCATAGTTCGCGTTGTTTTTGCGTTGATTGACCATACTTTACAAGGCTTTATTGGCCCACTACCCAAACAAAAAACGCAGTGAAATACAGTTGAATGGTTACCTTGGCAACAATGCAGCATGGTGCACATAGCGAATGCATTGTGGGATACTTGAAATCTGTGCACGAGTGATTATCAGCCTGTGATCTCTCAACGCTTCTCGGAGAGAGGAGAGGATTACTGTTCATCCAGCAGTGACGCATCATAAGATAACTTACACAGCGCCTCTTCTACTCTTACCCGTGATGGCAATATGTTTTCATTCATTACCATTCATTGAAGAGCACTACCCGCTTAATCCTGTCCAGGGTTGCGGTGAGCTGGAGCCTGTCCGGGCAGACCCAGGGTGCAGGGCAAGGCTAAACCCAGGATTGGACGCCAGTCCATCGTCAGGCACCGGGGCAATTAAGTAAGCAGGCCAATTAACCTAGACAGCATGTCTTTGGACTGTGAGAGGAAGCAGGAGTACCCAGCAAAAACCCACGTGAACACGGGGAGAACATGCAAACTGCACATAGAAATGCTCTCGGGTTGGGAATCGAACCTGGGTGCTTCAGGAATTGAATAGCAAATGTGGAAGTTTGCCAGCCACGAGAGGGCTTCCGCAGAGAGCTCGTGCAGCTTGACTCTTCCGCCTCTTCCGTTGAAGAAGCGCAGATTACAGTGCTTTTCGATGTGGCCCACAGCTTCAGCTGCTTTGCCCATATAGTGTTCCGACTTCTTTGTGCCTAAACGGCAAATACATAGCACAAATTAATAGTTGCCCTAAAGCAAAATTCACGTCCGAGAGTCCCCGCCAAAAATAGTTTGTCGTGTTGTCGCTGTAAACACCTCCACGTCAATATCGTTGACATTTTTGTCCCGCAAACAAATACCTCCGACGTTTGTCAACATCAACTGTAGCTGCTTTCGTTCATCAAGCACTTGTATATCACGACAGGGCCATCCATCAAAAGCAACATATTCTGTCCACGATGAGAAAACCTAGCGCGACGAGGAAACTCCTTGCAGGCTGGAAACGATTTAACAACGCAACTCAACGATTTGCTTTCTGTGATTTGGGAGTACACACACGCACCTCTTTGTGTCGTTAAATAAACGCAACCATTCGTGAATTAACAACATCAACAAACACACAATATGCCTCATTCATAACCCAGCATTCCATGGAAAAATACAAAAGTATTACTTACACGAATCGTAAGCTGCACGGCCTTCTGGTACCGCATGATTACAGCAGCAGTGACTGCAGGCAAGCAAGCTCTGGACCGGTTTCAACATGCACTGCCTCATCAGCAGTCATGCTCGCTTGAATCAATGCTGGCAAGCTGCCTATCGTACAGACAAGGACCGGTTATG
Source organism: Geotria australis (assembly GCA_036362915.1). Classification (NCBI taxonomy): domain Eukaryota; kingdom Metazoa; phylum Chordata; class Hyperoartia; order Petromyzontiformes; family Geotriidae; genus Geotria; species Geotria australis. Next base: position 730,836 of record JAZEWU010000008.1, on the reverse strand, counting down.
CGAAGGGGTCCGAGTTCGACGCGAAATTATATAGTCATACTTAACTCAAAATAGTTCTTAGCGTCGTTGTGGAGAGTAGACAGTTGGTCTAATTCATATACCTAGACTCTCCACGTAAAACATGTAAGGTATATTCTGCTTGGAATTACGTTTTGCACTGTAAGACCCACTTGGCCCGCTTGGGTATGGTCTCCACGGACCACGAGGTCGTGCTCGTGGCCACTGATGGGTCGCGACCCACAGGTTGAAAATGTTGGTCTTGCACATAACACAACCCATCGAACCACACGGCCTGTTGGAGTATACAATGGAGACGTTTTGTCTGCTGCTGATTTATTTTGTTCTTTATATATATTTTATGTTCCTTGCAATGACGCTCATGATCACCCTAAATTAGAATGCCGCTGATTTCTCAATGCCCTCTTTGCACTGACTTGCATGCAATGCACTTCTGTCACGCGGTATGTCTGGGTGCCATAAATACTTTAGATGACGGTTAACCATGCACTATTCATTCATTCTCGGTACCTACGTACACCTCTAGAGGGTCGTGGTGAAGCCGGAGTCAGTCCCGGGAGACACAGGGCGCAAGGCAGGGCTATACACAGGATGGGATGGCAGTCCATCGCAGGACACCAGGGGCAATTTAGTCAGTCCAATTAACCTCTGTAGTGTCGTGTCTTCGGACTGTGGGATGACACTCGTGTGCCCGGCGAGAACCGACGCGGACACGGGGATTGTGTAAACGCTACACAGAGGCACCGGAGCCGGGAATCGACCCCAGGACCTTCTTACACACAACATCCATAACAGTAATAATATTTTACATATGAAAGCCTCCCTCCCCATTCAAACAGTTATACGGGTTGTTTGTCCATATTTAATTTATATGTGTGGAGTTTGCACGTTCTCTCTCCGTGTCCGCGTGGGTTTTCGCCAGGTACACCGGTTTCCGGCCACAGTCCCGAGGCGTTTTCGCTCGCCGTCAAATCAGGCCGTAGCTGTTGATGATGTGTGCGATGATGGATCGATGTCATCGCCATGCAACACAACACTCTCGATGGGCCTTTCCACTCTCGATGGACCTTTCCACTCTCAAAGGCATCCCTGTAACTATGGGGCCTGCATAGTGTGCGCGTGTGCTATGAACGGTGGTCCAGCGATTACCGCGCCGCGCAACATATCCGTCTACCCGAGTTCGATTCTCGCTCACGGCCAACACCAGCGACGATTTTCCAAAGCGGTCCTGGACCTCCCCTAGGTCGACTCAGCCTCAAACGAGTACCTGGTGCGGTGTATAAAGATCGCCACCAGGGAAACAAAAGCGGCCAGGCTTGGTGTTGACCACCCACTCATCCCCCTCGTGTGCCGTGCCAACAACCTTCATAGGTGCTACTCGCTGACGGCACCTGACCCTACAGTCTTTTAAGGCTATGGGGAGGGGGAGGGGGGCGATCTTCGTAAGACCAGCTCGGGGTCGTGTTGTTGGCTGGGGGATGGGTGGAGGGTTGCTGGGTTAGTGTTAGTGAGGAAGGGGAGAGCGGGTGAGGAGGGGAGGTCGTCGGGGAGGAGGGGTGCTTGGGGGTGACCCAAATTTCGCAGCCAGTGGCGAGCAGTTAACCGTTGGTTGGAAACGCGTCGGAGCAGAGACTTTCCAGAGCAGAGGCACGCCAGGAATTTGGCCCGGCCCGACCCCTTCCTTTCACAGTGGTTGGGTAAAAAGCTGAGCTTTATAGGGCGGCAGTTAGTGGAAGGGAGGGCGATGCGCGTGTGTGTGTGTGTTTTGTGCATGCTTGTGTGTGCCCCTGTGTGGGTGCATCTGTGCGCTTGCCTTGGGTTTTTGTTGTCGTGTTGTTCTTGTGTACCGTGTGTGTGTAAAGTTCTGCTTGTTCGTGTGATACGCGTGTTGTACATGAAACCGCTGAATTTCTCAAGTGCGCCTATCGCTTTGTGTGACCCTCGGCGTGTGTGTGTGCGTGACCGTGTGTGCTTGTGCACGCTTGAGTACGCGCCGTCTGTACTGTGGGTGTGCGCGTCTGTACTGTGTGTGAGTACACATCCCTGCGCGTGTTAGTAACACAACGCGCTTACGCGTAACACGTCTGCGGACAATCAGCTAGCATGCACACAAAACTCCCCCGTATAGCCTTAACAGACTGTAGGCTCAAGTCCCGTTAGCGAGTATTCACCTGTGAAGGCCGGCACGGAACACGTGGGGGGGGGGGTTGAGGGGTAGGCCAACACCACGCCCGGCCGCCTTTGTCTCCCTAGCATGCGCGCACACGCACGCGCGTACACACGAGCCACGAACATGCGTATCTGTGTGTTTGTGTAGTCAGGGGCGTCGGGGGGTGGCTCCGGGTTAGCGGCAAGCGCTGAAGAGAGGAGAAGGAGGAGGCGGCAGAAGGGGAGCAGTGGAGGGAGAAAGGCGGGGGCCGCAGGCTTTTTGTGTGTGTGTAGAATCTCGGAACAAGGCGGCCCATTGTCCCTGGCGGCTCCGGATTGTGTGGGTGCAGCACTGCACCTGACGGTCTAACCCCGGCTGCATTCCACGGGACCGCATTCACATGCAGCCGGGGCTGACCTGCTGCTGCCGCTGCCGCCGCCGCTGCTGCTGCTGCTGAGGAGGCGACAGTTATGCATCTGTGACCGTTGTCTCGCACTACTCAGTCACGTTTCCAAGATATTCCTGCAAGAGGCAAGGAGCCGCCACCCACCCTGTGTCTGCGGACACGATCTAGTGTGCGTTATTAGCAGAAGCATTCGTGTCGTTTCAATAAATATCATCGTCATTGTCAGAAACCGCTTAATCCTGTACGGGGTCGCGGTGAGCCGGAGCCTATCCCGCCTGACACAGGGCGCAAGGCAGGGCGCTAAACCCAGGACGCAAGTCCATCACGGCACCGGGGGTCAATAAATGTGTTTTGTTACACGTAGGTGTTTGTTTTTAAACAGTTGTAGGCTGGCTGATAATAATAATAATAGCATTTATATAGCGCCTTTCACCCGAGGGTCACAAAGCGCTGCACAGAACTGCAGAGAGAACGACATGTCAACAACGACTGATGTATGGAGTGACGTTTCGGTTGGATTATTGGGTGTTTTATTTATCTTCCAAGCAGAATTTGGGCGGATCGGCCGAGCGAGCGCTGGCGGTGATTTTTCCGCCCGTCGCAGAGACTCGCGGTTAGAGGCCACACCGCATAATCCGGCGGGCAGCGCAATAACAGTAACCACCTGCTGCCCGCTTCACGGTGGAACAAATTGCCTACCGCGGTGCCCAGAGTTGGACTGGATTCCCATCAGGGGTATAGCGCTGCCTTGCGCCTTGTGCCTGCCGCGATAGGCTCCGGCCCCCTGTGACCCTGTACAGGTTTAAGTGGGAACTGATGATGATGAATTTTTGGGGCAACGCAGTTACTTTTCACGTGTAATTGGTTCACGTGTCCCCCCCCACCCCCCCGACGGCTTCTTCTTCTTTGCGATTCTTCGACGCACGATGGTCAGCCTCTGGACATAGTTGTCTTTCAGCTTGGCTGAAACGTACAATGCAGGACCCTCCTGAAACAGGGGCCCCGGGACTCTGTTAACCTTTCCTGGAAAAATATGAGACGTAATAATAACAGTAATCACAGACTTAACTCGAAACAAATTGGCCCGTACGACCGTAGCCATCTGTTATTTCTCGACCACTGGATGACGGCCTACGATCCTGGCACCACTTACGTCTTTCCCAGCTGCAGTCTCTCCCAATCCCGTGTGGCCTCATTCCATGGCTCCCTTTGCTTTGTATTTCTCCGTGCCGCCCTCCTCCTGTCTTGGTGTTTACATGTTGGGCGTGGGATTTGTTTGCAGCGTATTCTCTGGAATATAAGCGGGGATGAAAGTAACTCATATTTCTTACGTACGGGAATTCTTAAACTGCTATCCTATCGCATTGTCCGCCAATGCCCACTCTATTTCCGAACTTTACACCTCGATTGCCGCTTCCTCCGGGATGTCATATTTTCCGGATAAACATATATATTTATTTTTCAAAGACCCCAAAGTCTGATGAAATCGGCAGTGGGCTCGCGTCTTCATTTTCTCAAGTGCCTCGTAAATCCGGCGAGCACGGTAGCGGTTCATATAAAATTTACGTCGGTCTGGAAATGTTTTCAAAACACGGCTCGACTCTGGAGACGAGCCACGCGGCACCATGGCAACCCTGCGGCCCGGGCGGTGCGGCTGAGTGGATGAGCCTGGCTCGCTTAGCCGGGCGTTTTACCTCTCACCACTTGCGGTCGGGGGGGGGGGCCCAGCTCTGAGCAAGGGTCGCTGTCTCTGCCAAACGCTGTTCACATTTCCCCCGAACATCAATACAAATGCTCCACAGCTGTTTGCACTCAGTCCTAGTAGAAACATTCAGCCCCGTTTGCCAGTAAAGCGCCAGCGATATGCGCCGTTAAAGCAACGTTATGGGAACGTTCGGCTCCAGAATTGGCTTGTTCACGCAGTGTACAGTGAAAGTTTTAAGAGTGTTTTATTGTGGCAGCGTAAACAACTTGCTTTCACAACGGTTACGAGTTCAAATCGCCATCACAGCCCAACTCAGATGTGTCCCATGTGGATATAAATTGAGCAGCGCTTGGTGGGGGATTTTCTCGCGTGGTCAGTGACCCCCTGCCATTGGAACATGGAATTTCCATCGATACGTATAATTTGTTTGGCAAAATGTGACTGAAAACGCATCCGAGCGGATTCGTCTCGTCCGTGAACAGGGCGAGGGCGGCGGTGGTGGTGACGCATGTGGGAAATGAGTCTTTACGACACGAGCGATAGAAATACTTCTATTGTTAACATCTGTTGCTCCACCTCCGGCCCGGGATTGTGCGAGGGACGTGTGTAAACACGTGTGCACGTGGGCACATTCGCACAACAACCAGCGCGCTGCGTTTCATTACTCCAGTGGTGACCAACATGTAGTCTGTTCCGCTGAATTGCCCTGCATACCTCACACACCCACACCCCTGTCGTTAAGTATTATCCACTTAAAAATAATAATAATAATGATTTGTTACATTTTAAAAGCGCTTTATGGAGAGACCCAAAGCGCTTTACAGGAATTATAGCTCCAAAAGGTTACACAAAGCAAGTAAAAATAACAGCCATGACAAAATAAGCCATATAAAATCAACGAAGCATGAAGTAAATAATAATAGCATTTATAGAGCGCTTTTCACCCAAGGGTCACAAAGCGCTGCCGAGAGCAGTTAACAATAATACATAATAACAAATACAATGTTTAACACGTGGCACGTATTCAATTTTGAAGGTATTCATTCGTGAGAACAACTGATAGGTGCGAGTTAATTTGCGGAGGGGGAAGTCAAGCCACGGTATTAGCCGGTGCCAACCCGCCAGACACTGTTGTTATGATGTTATCGGCCAATTTTTTTTTATTGTGGGAGGAAAATAGAGAACCTGGAGGAAACCCAAGCAGAGCAGGGGGGAGAACACAAGCTCCACATAGAAAGACATCTGAGGCAGGAATCGAACTGCTTCGGGCAGGACTATCTGTGAGGCACATATGTTCCCACTGCCAAACATACAAATGAATGAAGAAAATGCTGCCTGGAACAAGTTTTCAGGAGCGACTTAAATTCAGGACTTAGCTCCTCGGATATACGATGGTAGACCTAGCGTCGCACAAATACACCTAAGACAGGTTGAAAAACCTGCTTGCTGTGCTGCCACCTGCTGGCCACTTGGCAGCCCCAGCGGGTTTTTGGGGCACCACCACACCGTTTGGGGTAAATATTCCGCGAAATAACCCTTAGAGCTGGGATAATCGAATCTTGAATTGATCGATTATATTACTTGACTAATCGGATAGCATGGAAATCGTTGGAGAAAAGTCGTCTAATTTCTGTTCCCACGTGTGCTCCTTGGTGACAGCATTGGCATCATCAGCTAAGTAAAACTGGATGTGGCGTGTAGGGGGTTGATTGCCTGTGGGAGGCACGATGTCTGAACCGAAATATCGCAATGTGTCATGATATCAAAAAAATATTGGTGGGACCATCCTGATAAAAGAGTCTGAAGGTCTGGCTGGGTAAACAAGTGATGATCCCAGTTTACCGACCACAAACAAGCTTTTGGTTCAGTAAAAAAATAAAAATAACTTATAACACGCACAGTATTATCATGTTATCGGCCAATTAATTAACAAGTCTTTTTTAGTCGTGGGAATAAACCAGAGAACCTGGAGGAAACTCACGCAGATCAGGTGGAGAGCACACTAACTCCACACAAAAAAATGCGCCGGAGGTGGGAGTCAAACTGCCTCGGGCAGGACCTTCTTTGTGTGTTGCGCAGATGTTACCCTGCTCCCAATAAATCTCCGTAACCGACTCGTCCTGGTCCCATCTGTAATAAATGACTGAAACCAGGCTTAAACCCAAAAAAAAATATTGCTGATTTTCCGTGCTCTGTCGTTGTCGACATGTCGTTCTCGCTGCAGCTTTGTGCAGCGCTTTGTGACCCTCGGGTGAAAGGCGCTATATAAATGCTATTATTATTATTAGAGAACTGCGCACTGACGACACCAAAAAACGAATTATTGTCGTAATGTAAGTTGGACAGTGGCTGTGCGAACAAGTTAATCAAACAGATTATTAAAACAGATAATCAAGCATGCATACTATTAGGTGATGCTAGCCAATGTGAACGATTACAGGAAATACTGCAATGTGGAAACGATGGTGGGGGGGTGGTGGGGGCGGTGGGGGCCCCTCCGTAGAGACTCGTTGGTTGAGCATGTGGAGGTTGGCGCCTTATGTAACGCTGCGGTCGCCATTTCAGCAAAATATCCAAGAATTGCACGTGGATGAATAAAAAATCGGCAGGGCCATGACAAAATTCTGAAAGTTGTTGTAGGAAAAATAAAAACATTTGCCATTATCACGATTTGCAGTTTCACTAAAATATCGACAATCCCTCGTATGTGAAATTTAGGCGAAACGTCGTGAAGGAGATAATAATAATAATAATAGCATTTTATAGAGCGCCTTTCACCCGAGGATCAGAAAGCGCTGCACAAGGGCATCGGAGAGAACAGCATTTCAACAAAGTCAGGAAAAAAAACCAGCTAATAAAAACAAAAGCAATGAAAATTAAATGATTAAGGCTGCATCGAATACAAGGTCGTGAAACTGGCAATCTTAAGAGCGGCAAAAATCTGCCAGCGTCCCCTAAGATGGCCGTCACTTCCTTAAAGACAAACA
>JAZEWU010000008.1:697345-718187 GCA_036362915.1 Geotria australis | reverse complement strand
CGACCTTTCAATGTTTTCGAAGCAGCCTTAATCATTTTTTTTGTTCCTTTGGTTTTTTATTTATTTATGTTTTCATTGTTGACATGCCGTTCTCTTCGGGGCCCTTGTGCAGCGCTTTGTGACCCTCGGGTGAAAGGCGCTATATAAAATGCTATTATTATTATTATTATAATTTTAACAACACGTTGAAGCCATTTTGTCCTTTCACTGCTGGATGATGAAGGCCCTCCTTGCTCCATGTTGGTTATGGTGGGTTGCTTGACCATATTTCCCCAAGCTGGTCAGTGTGAGTTGGTGATGCGGCGGGCGGCGGCAGGACCGGTTCCTATATCCCTCGCCGCCACCACCGACCTAAGGCGCGGCCGCGAATCAAACACGGGTTGCCGGGTTCACCGGGCGGGACGCTAACCACCGTGCTCGGTACAATTAGGATTAGGCGGGATGATTATACGCGCAGAAATGATGCGCGCGACGCGTTGCGCACGTCTGCCCGATCGCAAATCGTTTTCTATTTGACGAAGACCCAGCCAATCGGCGGGCGTCGGCTGGGAAGAGAAGCGGTTGGAGGGGAGACGCGTGCGCAGTCTGAGCAGAGGGTTGAACCCTCGTGTCGTCATCGTCAGGGAGTCGGGCAGCCGTCGGCACCAGGGATTATTCTGTCTGGGAGGAGGAAGTGGGGAAGTGGATCGAGAAGACAGATGCGATTGTGAACCCAGCCTCGTGCACTCGAGATGCGTCATCTTGAGCGATTCATCATCGACAAAACACACCACTCCAGACTCCTTCACAATATGCAAGATCTCATCAACTCATTGGCCGGTTTATTGACGGCAGGGTGTCTATGCAATGGTGACATCTGTGCCACACAGAAAGAAGGTCCTGTCCGAGGCGGTTCGATTTCCGTCTCGGGCGCCTTTCCGTGCGGAGTTTGTGTGTTCTCTTCCACTGTTGTGCATGGGTTTCCTCCTATAACTAAAAAACACTAATTAATTGGCCAACAACATTACAACATATAGGACGCAGTGTCTGGCAAATGTTGGCCCCGGCTAACTGTCTGGCTGCCTTCCCCCTTCTTACATACCGCGAAATAATAATTTGGTTTATTTGTCATCTCAATGGTGGATGAAGGGCGCTGTACTATTATTATCTTGGTTACGGGATCTGGCCTGGTGTTGTGTTCATTTAGAATGCGCACCTCCCAATCCGAACGCTGTGAACCGAAATCCTGGTCAGGGGTTGACTCAGCCACACATCCCCCTGGGGGCTGCTAAAATACATACCACTTTGTGGCAGGGTCACATCGATTTTCATGTGGAGAGAGCGCCTCCCACAATCGGAATGTGGGGCTTTTTCTGTCACTGACTCACTGTAAGTTGGAAATGAGTGCTGCCCCCACGCCCACCTGGAAACGGGAAACCGCCGTGATCGGTCATTTTCTAATTAAACGATCTCCGTCCGTTTCTTTCCCACAGTACTCGGGCTTCCAGCAGAGCGCGGAAAAGTGCTACGGCTGCGGACACCTCATCATGGAGATGGTACGTGGCTGGGCCTCGCAGCACGCAAACCGCCATGACAGTTACCGGTGTATCGAGGAATGCCCGTGATGGCTTGATGTGTGAGAATCGCTCTCGTGTCGAGTGTACCTCTTCTTTCCTCTGCGACATTTTTCCTCCCCCGTTGGATGCATAACATCGCAATATTAGGATGTCTGGCAGATAGACGCTGACCGACCGTGGCGGCTGACTCACGCCCCTTCGCTGCGGTTTCCTCGCGCCTCCGAGTCGTTCTGTTCGAATGAATACCTTCGACATTGAACGAATACTGTGCCACGCGTTGTAAAGTGTAAATTTAATTATCGATTCTCAATAGTTACGTGGTTAACCGAAAAAGCCGCACCCCTAGAAGGCTGACGTGGCTGATGGGTGTTGCGAGAAATGCTTTTACTTTTAAGCGGAGAGATGATTATGTGAAGGAGAGTAAAATCGCTCCTTTGGTTTATTATTGGGAGGCTTGGGTCGGTTTCGGGCTGCTGTTCTTTCGGAATAGCTGTGTCGAGTGTTATTCCTCTAACTTTTGTGAGGATTCGCCTCCCACGCTGGAGGCATCATCAGGCAACTGGGTTATTGGCGCCGGCTAACCACTTGGCCGCCTCCCTTCCCCGCCTCTCAGCGGTTTTCCTCGTGGCTCCGAGTCATTCTCCCTCTTTTCAACATCGAATGAATATGCATGGCATGTTATTAATTGTACTCATCATCGTTATGTCTGCGCTATTAGCAAAGCGCATCGCTCGGCACGGTTTGATGTGCGCCGCGTGGCCGGTTGATCGGAGAGCTATTCGGCCCCAAAGGCTGCCGGTTAAAGATTCCTGCCCGCGTAAGATGGCGGCGGTGATTTAACGGGAGCTCCACACCTCCTCCCTCCCTGTCTCGTCTCAGATTCTGCAGGCGCTGGGGCGGTCGTACCACCCGGGCTGCTTCCGCTGCGTGGTTTGTAACAAGTGCCTGGACGGCGTGCCCTTCACGGTGGACGTGGAGAACAAGATCTACTGCGTGCGCGACTACCACAAGTACAGTCGCACGGCACCACTCACCCGCGCGCACACGCACACAGACAACGATCCCCCGTATAGCCTTAACAGACTGTAGGGTCAAGTGCTGTTAGTGAGCACCTGTTCAGGCCAGCACGGCACACGAAGGGGTGGGTGGCCAGCACCACGCTCGGCCACCTTTGTCACCAAAGTGGCGATGTTTACAGACCGCACCAGGTATTTATTTGAGTCAAACTGGGGGAGGCCCAGGTCTGGTTCAGATAATCGTCACTGGTGTTGGTGGCTGCGAGGTGACTGGGGTTGCCGGTTTCATAACGCGCGCACACACACACACGTGTTTTTCTGTGCGCTTGAGATGCATTGATGGGACACGTAAACTATATGTACAAAAATATATTTTTTCTAAAAGTTAAACAAGTTATATGGCAATCCTGCTGCTGCGTTGGCATCGGTGCAGAAACAGCGAGATCATACTCAACACATTTGTCAATAACACCGCCTATGAAGGGCCAGTACCCAAACCACAGACTATTATATCCTAGTTCTGTCAAGTCCACAAGGTGTTATTGGTGACTGTGTTTAGGCTCTCAAAGGATTCTTTACAGCAGTGAAGATGCAAGAATGTGGTTAGGCCAAAAACGTCTTTTTTCTTACCTCTCAGGAATGCGTTTGTAACTGATCCCAGGCTGTGAGTGGAACTACCCCCCAAGTGACCTTCAGCCCTGGCCCTGCGCTCCCTGACAATAGGAGGGGACCCAATTCTCATCCCACACATGCTGCCCCACCCCCCGTGTTGTTAGTTCCATAAACCCCTCCCCCCAATCCTGGCCACGCCTCCCGCCCACTGTCACGGTGCAGGTGCAAGGTGGTTTATTCTCATCCATTCGTTATCAGTAGCTGCTTAATCCAGTACAGGGGGTTGGGAGGAGGCAGAGCCTATCCTGGCAGACGCAGTGCGCAAGGTAGGCCTATAACCAGGATGGGACGCTGGTCCATCGCAAGGCACCGGGGGAAAATTAAGCAGGAAGCCAGTTAACGTAGACAGCAGAATGTCTTTGTGCTGTGCGAGCAAGCTGGACTAACCGGTGAAAACCCACATGCAAACTGCACGCAGAAAGGCACTTGAGACGGGAATCAAACCCAGGACCTTCTTGCTTTGAGGCATGAGCGCTTCTCGCTGCACCACCGTGCCGCTCCGTGGTTCATTTTCCCCCGGTGTAAAACACTTTAAATACGTTATAGAAGATGGTTCTGCTGTGGATTCTCCGTAATGGTTTCGTGCGTATGATATACGAGACAGGAGGAATGCTCGAAACGGCTATCCCGAAAGAGCAGCTCTTGGTAGATAAAGGTTGTTTACGTCCCGTACCAGGCATGCGTAGCTCACAGTGTACGACTTTCTGTCTCCGCCCCCACAGGATGTTTGCTCCGAGGTGCAACGCTTGCGGCCAGCCCATCCTTCCAGCCCAGGTAAAGTAATCGATAGTTCGGACGATAACAATATTAATAACATTCATAAAGCTCTCTGCAAGCTTCTGAAGGCACCGGCACATCGCACCGTAATAAACAAATAATACTATTTAACAATAGTATATTATAGTTTATAATGCACACGGAATTATTTCAATCTCCTGGCTGCCTCCTCACTCCCATGCCTCTGCACTTCCTCACTTCTCTGAATCATTCTCCTCTCTACCGTACACGGCGTTTACACAGTTCCGTTACCCCCTCCGCAGAACTTAATACATATAATGAACACACAAGAGGTATAAATAACAGGGCTTTGTAAACATCCTGTAGATTGCACGAATTTTTGCGGCACAATGTAAGTGGTAGAATACTATTATTATCTGTGGCAGCGACGCCTCGGGTGCTCAATGGTCGCTCGTTCTTGTCTTGACACCCAGGACTCTGAAGAGACCATACGGGTGGTGTCTATGGACAACGATTACCACGTGGAGTGTTACCACTGTGAAGTAAGTAGAGTCTCCACTGCCTCGAGGTTTCCCCAGGGTTCGCTCGTCAATTCACCAAACCCAATATAATGCTTCTCCTGGTGATGTTACATACGGCACGGCAAGTTGCGCTTCAACAGCAAAACCACAGCAGGAACCTCCGCATGCTTGGCATGTCAAGATTATTGCCTCGGGTACTCTCTTGAGGCCAAGTCAACCTAGGAGAGGCCCAGCACCGGTTCAGAAAATCGTCCCGGGTGTTGACCGTGATCGGGAATAAAACTCGGGTCTAGAGGACACGTTTAGCCTTCTCTTCACTGGCCAGTTGGTGTAGGCCGGGGTGCAGCCCAGGACCCGGTCTCTTGCTCTGCGAGGCAATGAAAGCCGTGTGTTGATGCAGGGATCTGCGAGACCTGTAAAGCACCCACATTCTCCCCACTGCGTTAGCTCCCTTATGTTGTCGGTGTTTGCCCTTAAACCAACGAGGAAAGAGGCGGCTTAATGTTCCAACAGCATCCAAGCTCGGGGTGCAGCTCGGACTGATTTCGGGAACCACCTCTGGCAAAACCTTCTTTCTGTTAGGCGCGGATATTACCACCGCGTAGGCACCCTGCTACTGGACGAAGGCCTCGCGGCACCATCGCCGTCCGCGTGCCGCGTGTGAGCCGTACGCGCGCGTCTCCCGCAGGACTGCAGCCTGCAGCTGAGCGACGAAGAGGGCCACCGCTGCTACCCGTTGGACGGGCGCCTGCTCTGCCACGGCTGCCACCTGAAGTGGCTGCGCGGGCAGACGGAGCTCCGTGCCACCATCCACTGAGCGCCGACGCCGTCGCCGCCGTCGCCGCCGTCGCCCCCGCCGCGGCGCCACCGGCTTCCCGCAACCGCCGCCCGGGCTGCGGACCTGCGGCTGGCCCCCCGTCCCCCAACCCCCGTTGCCTCCTCCGTTTCGCGTTCGCCAAACTCCCCCCCTCGCCCCAACGAGCACGGCTCGCCGGATGGATCACAGGGTGTGAACGTATCGCGACGTGCCGCCGCCGCCGCCGAACCACCCGGACCGGAGGCGACTGTTGCGGCCGGAGACTGCACGCGTGCTCACCCAGGAAGGGTCGGAGCCCCCTCCGCCCGCTGTTTCGCGGCGAGAGACGCACGGCGGCGAACCCGGCGGAGGAAGCCTGCGCGCGAGGGCCACGCACGGTTGTTTGCGGCGGCGGCGGCGGCGGCACCTCGGCGGGGGTTGATGTGCGTCGCGTGGCGTTGAGCTTTTCGTAACTCCGTCGTGTGTGCGCGTATCTCGAGGCTTGGGGGGAGTTGGCGTGGTTGTAAACGGGGTGGCCGTTGAGGCGTGACGCGCGGTGTGCGGTTCGTGCGAGCGGACCGTTGTGCCGAGGCGGTTCGTGTTTCCGCACTCCCGCGTTCAAGTGTCGAGGAGTTTAGTTTAAATGCGGCAGAGCAGAACGTCGTGGCTGCATTCGTAGGCCGTGTTTGAATATCAAAACAATGCCAGCAGCAGCTGACGGTGTGAGACCACTCACCGTCGGCCCAGGTGCATTTCCATCATTCCTCCTCTTGCGGGATCATGACCTGCGTTTTGATGTGGGCGCAAGTGTTGTGAGATGATTTGTTCGGCCGAGCTCATTGCTTGTCATTAGAAACGGAGTTACTCGCACGCGTAGTAGTAACGCCGTTCGTTTCAAATATTACTGCAAAGTCATCGCCGTGTAATTGTCTACAGCAGATGAATGATCGTAGCATCGCTGCCACCATTGCTATTCCTGTCGGCTTCAACGTCGCGATTCCTCACGGTGGCGAGATAGGAAGTGAGAGTCAGGGCATTTCGTACAAGTTGGACAAAGCAAAATGCATTCGCTTTTAGTTGGAAGGATGGATTCCAACGCAGGTGTTTGAGATATCTTAATTTTTTTATGGTGGTTCTAAATTTTAAATAATGTCCATCTATCCATTTTCTAAACCGCTTGTCCTGGTGAGGGTCGCGGTGGCAACAGTACAAGGAGAGTGGACCAGACATCCCTTTCCTCAGGGAAATGTCATCCAGCCCATCAGTGCAGTCATAGTAAGGCCACGTGATTCAAATTTTCAAGTAAACGCAAATATGTGTTTGCAGCATATCCCTTCCATCTGCTGTGTCCGCCACATGCAACTGAGCAGCCCCAGAGTTGAAACCGCACGAGCTCCTAATCCAGGTGCCTCGACTTGGTGTCAGTCGAAATAACGTTGTCAACATCCGATTGATCGCTGTGCCCTTCCAAGGAGGCCTATTGACGGCACCACCATCCATCCGTGTGGACACAGATGCCGTTAAGATCCTTACTCCGAAAGGCAAATGTGATCGTTGTAGAGAAAATCCGTTGCAACTATTCAGTGATGCCGGAAGCTGCTGATGTCATCGAGCAGAGCGGACGCATGGCCACGCATTGCTCATGCGCACAGCGTTCCCCAAAGTCGCGTTAAAACACAATGTGAAATTAACACATTCATTTTTGAAAAACAAAACCCTTTTTGCTGGTGTGATCCACCCAGCATAGGGCACGCTGGATACATTCCCTACGGTCACGTTTATCAATTGATTCCTGTATCGTGTCAGAAGGAATTATTTTGCAGTAAGCCAGGTCGTACAATTGGATGTGGTGCCATTGACAGACGTTCACACTTGAGACTTGGCGGCCATCCCGAATATAAAAAGGAAAACAAATCAGCGTCAGGATAAATTACAGCCTAATTTCTTCGTAGGTGGAAGCATGCCGAACATTTCCGAAGGGTTCTGAAAACATTTCAAAAGTAGCGCGAGATCTCAATACATTTCGTCCGTTTCACTTGACGCGCGTTTCGTTTGAAGCGTCCCTCTCGTCCCGCTGACGACGAGAGATGAACTTTGTGGGTGTTAGAAAAGTTACCCACGTCTCCTTCGCGCGTGAAACGTTTAGGAAGGGTCGAGCAACGACGTCTGTAAAGTAGCTGCACGTGCGTCACTTGCCAGTGTCGTTGATCATGGTGTCCTCTCCATTTACGAAGGAGAAACGGCAACGACAGACACGGCCGCTTCAAAGAGCAATGAAGGCCTCAGAACTGTCGCTTCGTTTTTTTTTTACTTTTCCGAAACTTCCATGAGCAGAGGGTTCTTAAGAGCGATTCAACACCGGTTCACGTCGAACCTACTGTTCTGCGCTTCAAATCAAATTCGAGCGGGCAGCCGTCACGAAAGAAACGTTGCGGGACCATTATCGTGACGAGCGAGCGATGAACAGTACCCTCGCAAAGCGGCACCCCGGGAGACGAGCGATATTGTAACTGTGGCGCGGCTAATATTTCGGTTGGTAAACCCAATCCCTCGTGCAAGTGTTGACCTCGCGTTCTGGGGCCTTCTGAGCAAGTTCTTCCGCAAGTATTGCCTGCAACCGCATGTACTAACGTGGGCAGTTTTGTTTTCAGTTGCAGAATGCTGACGTGTTGGTCGGTTACTTGAGATATTGTTTTCATGTCAATGCTGTTCGAAGCCATTGTAAATATTCATGATCACTGCAGTTGTGGGGCCCGGGGCGGGTGGGAGCTACTGTAAAGCCGAACATAGGGCGGAAGTTGTGATTTATCCTACGAAAGAAATAGAACTTTGGAGGAACGTACGTTTCGATAACATACGTGGCTGTAGGTTATTACCGATGCACGTAATACGCAAGTATCAACAAGATTGATGTAAATTGTAAATTTTTCAAAAGAATTGAGCGGCAGATTTGCAGTATTTGTGTCTTTTTTGTTTGAAAAATTGCGCGTGTTCAAGATTTAAGATGTAGATTTATCATTCCCGAACGCGCGCTTGCAAGTCGTCGAAGACAACGATTTTTAATATTAATTATATCAGTGCTTTGCAAATGAGAGGCGATTATATACATAACTATTGCGCACGCATTGAAAAGGTCAAGCAATCGTCACACGTTAAACAACTAAACAACTCCCCCTCACCGTTTGACTTTGTGTAAATACGTAATTGAAAAAAGCGGCCTGTATAAAAAAGAAAAAATAGTAAAGGTAGCATGGTGTTCTCCTGTTGCTTTGTAGCTTTTACGCGGCTCTCGATGTTATTATGAAGGAATGTCAAAAGCCGATACGAAATATTTGAACCATACACGCAGGTGGTCTGAACGACCCTTTGTAGCGCGCGTGCTCCGGTGGACGAGCGGTGGTTTGTTTTGATTGTTGGCGAAAGGAGCTCGTGGCGCGACGCACGCGCCCGGCGTTTCCAGACGCCAGACCGCAGAGATAAAGCTAAAGATCCCCTGTAAAGCCTTAACGGTCTGTAGTCAAGTGCTGTTAGCGAGTATGGCCTGTGAAGGCCAGCACGGCACACACGAGGATAGGTGGCCAGCAACACACCCGGCCGCCTGTGAGTCCCCAGTGGTGATGTTTACACACTGCACCAGATATTAATTTTAGGCCGAGTCGACCTCGGGGGAGGCCAGCAGCGTCGTGTCGCTGCCAAGGGCCACATGGCCAACAGTGAAAAAAAAATCAGGAGACATCAAACGTCTATGCAGTGTCGCGCGTCACCCACAATACCTTAACGCGGGTGGTGCTCTCCGCACGGCATTCACGCGCGCTCCGCTCGTGCCTTGATTTAAAATCCAACGTTTAACGACAGCGGTCCCACCTCCCTCACCTCGCCCGCGTCTCTGCAGTATGCGGTACCACGAAAGCTTTGCACCGCAGAAATACGGTGAAGCGCGCCCGCGGGTTGCGGCGTCCGTCGCTTTGCGATGTGAGCGCGCGGCGTGTGCGTGCGCGCGCGCGGCAACGACTGGTCACGCGAAGTGTGCGGCGCGGCGGTGAAAGTGACTTACGTTTCTTGCCGGCACGGTCGTATCGCAAGCCACCACCTTCCCACCTCCACTCCTCGACTTGCTGAACTTCACAAATCCCATTGCCTGATGACAGACTTGACCAATAAGGGGCGAGCGGTTATTGCCGGGGCGGCACTCGCGAGCTATCGTTCGGAATCACTGGAACGTCTAATTCCACCTGACGAGAAGGAAAAGCTGTACGGGGGGAGCATTTTGTTTCTAAATATTGTACAATATATTTAATTCAAGCGATAAATCACATTTTCTGTTATTAATACAGCTAAACCTACCCTATTTTACTCACTTGAACTGAACGCTTCAGCCACTTTCTTACTGGCGCACTGTAGCGGACCTTACCGGCTTACTTTTACCTCTTTACAGCGTAGCAGCTCATTTGTTGATCGTCGAAGCCGTGGCTTCTCTGCCGCCCGCGATGCGGACGATTCCTGCGCGCGTGTCGACGCCCTTAGCACGCGTCTGGCCACCTTCTCGCAACAGCGGAAAAGCTCGAAGTCACAACGGTGTAACAGATTGTGTGGCGGTGCTGCGGCGTTTGCAGTGGTGCTCAAGCAGCAAGCACATTGACCAAAATAACACTGTGTGTGGCATTAAAAGCAAAAAATTATATGTAACAGGCGACGTTTCGGGCAATGGCCGTTCTTCACGGCGCGTGCTATGAAGACGGGCCACTGCCCGAATATGTCTAGGTATATAATAGGCGTCGTTTTTGGCAGTGCGCCTTCTTGATAAATTGTATATTTTTCCTCCTAAAGCAGTGTTATCGAGAAATGTGTCGAGTTTTAGGATGATGCCTGCGTGCTGTGGAAACACACTTGTTCTGGTTCTGTGTCTCAGCGCCGGGGTGTGGGGAGGGGGGTGGTATCTGTGTGGAGACCCGACTGAGACCACCGAGGGTTACATTGGGTCGAATGTGGTTTTCACGCTGATGCAGATTCAAACCTGAGGCTGATGTGTGTGTGTGGATCCAGTGGTTCATTTAATACACGAGAATTGCTCTCAAGAGCTGCTCTTTTGGAATAGCCGTGTCAAACGATCCTTCTCTCTACTTTGCGACGTTTTGCCTCCCATGTTGGCGGCATCGTCAGGCTAACGAAGGAGACATGAGCAACGATCGACACGGCTATCCCGAAAGCGCAGCTCTTGAGAGCAAATCTCATACATCGAGCCGTGAAAACCGACATCAACACATATTTTAAACATCAAAATATTGGGGCTTTCCAAATCAAAAGGTCATGCATACCAGCTATGCTTTAAGTCCTACCCTAGCTGCCCTCCCTCCTCTGTGTTCAATGTTAATTTGCATTCTCATCCAGGACCTTGTCCGTGTCAGTAGAAAGCTACGATTGTCAGTGTGGCACTTATTACAGCCGGCCTGATTTGATTGTGGTCTGGTTTCACAGAAGATTAAGAGAGTGCGTAGGCAATGGTTTATAAGCACAAATGCAAAGGTCGCACGTTCTTCGTCAATGGTGCAGTGTTAATGATGACGGTGCTCATTTTGATTCACATTCATCTGTAAAGCAGTGACACGGTACACGCAGTTGTCTATACATTCGTAGCAGCGAGTCGCACTCTGCTGTATTGCTGCTGGCTCGCTGGTTACATATTTGATATCGGTCGAAGTCTCCAAACATTCTCCAAAACATATACATTTTACCTGGGGTGCGTTCAGTGGATGGAGCACTTCTACCGTGGTGCCAATAGCTGCATTATTAGGAGGAAGGATGGGAGGTAATTAAGCAGAAATTATTTGACTTTTATATACTGTAATGTATTTATTTCTACAAAACATTGTTTTAACGAGCATGTGTTGATTTAGTGGAAGTCGATAAAGATTATTTGTTATTTCATGTCCATTCGTGTGCTACTATGTACAAACTTCCATTAAACTAATACATGTTAGTTAAAACATGTTTTTGTATAAAGTATGACACCCTAAATACCTCGCATCACTACTCCGGCCACTGGCATCAACACAATCCCGTACTCTCCGCAGCTCAGCACAGCACCTACTCCACACACCGCCCTCACGTGCAACCTTCGCGAAACGACGATTCTCGGTCGCGGCACCCACACCCTGGAACAGCCTGCCACACTTATTGCGTCAAACACAGTCCCCCACAGCCTTAAAAAAAACTCTTAAAAAGTCACCTCTTCACCAACTCACAACAAACCGACTGAGCAGGGCTCCGCGCCTCCGAATCAACGGGTGCAACGCGCCCGGAGAAAATGCGCGCGTTACAAAAGTAGATTATTATTATTATAAAGAATACAACAGCCAAATAATTTCTACATTGTTACTTTCCACCCCTGGTTAGGAGAATGCCTTTGAACATGGAAAATACATTTCGCCGAGCGTTAGGTGGGTTTATCAGATTAAGGATGGAGGACAGTCAGTACCAATCAAATTCTATAACAATCTGACAGGCCGACCTAAACACTCAGCGCTAGCTCCTGTCACATTGTGCTCTGGGCTAACGGGTCGTTCAACCAAAACGCGCTCTGCCCATCGAACACAGGCCCAGTGGCCATGAAGATGTTACCTTTGTGCATCGCTCTTTACCTTCCGTCACAAATATAACCACGTGCTCAGCCGCTGATGCGTCTGTGTCTGACTCCTGTCGGTGTGTTCTGCGTTGGCACGCGAGCCGCACTGAGGTCGCGTTGCTGTACAGCAGGTGCAGAGCTCAGGTCCCGACGGTTGTGATTGCACGGCACCAGTTTCTGATGCATCGTCTCATCATCATCATCTCACAATTCATCCCCCGAATGAGTCTAAGGGACAGAGAATAAATGGGAACCACATAAGGTTGCAAACGTTAGTCCTACTGATGTGTTGATACGGTCAGAATGAGTGAAATACTTTTAAAACTCCACTCATTTTAAATACAGAACGTTTCCAATGGTGTGGATTTGCTTTAGCGGGTACAATTGCCTAACCGGTTGTAGTTATCACCAGACATTGTAATTGGCCACTTAGCGACGTTGAAACCCCTGAAGTGATGTCACCCTCAAGTGGTACCGATGGGTGAGCGTATCTGGTCTGGGCTCGAATGCTTAAATCGCACCAATGTACTTATGATCTGTTTTCATGGCTCGATCTATTAGAATTGCTCTCCATAGCCGTGTCCAGTGTTCCTCCTCGCTCCTTCGCGACATTTCGCCTCCCACGTTGGAGCCCACCATCAGGCTTCGGAATACTTTGGTTGGAAATGCGTTATATATAGCTGTAGTGCGCGCGTCTGCTTTTGTGGTTTTGCAATAGTCGCACATTTCAACATGCGGAGGAGCGAGGAGGAGGAACGCTCGGCGTGGCTGTCCCGAAACAGTAGCTCTTAAGAGCATTTCTCAAAGGAGGACATATTTACGAAATATCAAACTCCACCCCCCAGGTCCAGGGGTGAAAGTAACTTACATTTCTCACCGGTACACCGGACCGTACCGGCTTACTTTCACCTCTGCCCCCTGTCATGCAGTAACGTAGCCGCCGGAAAGCTTGGGCAGTGGCGAGGTCAGCGGTGGAGTTCACGTTAAGTCGCTCACGAGCAGAGGGAGGGTGCACTGGCGCTTTGTCTTGCTCGCTCTGGAGCTAATTAATGGCTTTCACATGGCTACTAACATTTATTAATACGCTTGTAAGTAGTCTTTTTTTTAACTAGTTTATTATACATATTTTTTACATTTCTATTCAGGCTAAATTTAATATTTTGTAATATTTCATCAGCATGTTATTTCTAAATAAACATATTTTTGTTATTATTACAGTTCTTGTCTCGTGTTAAGTTTGTTGTTATACCTCCACACGGCGGGAAGGAGTGGCGCTTGGTTCTGGTTCTGCATTCACCTGCTCAGTCAGTTTGTATCAAAGCTGGAAGGAACCGTTGAGATATGTAGCTCTTATTAACAGTTGTTCAGCAGGGTGGGGTAACAACATTTCAGGGGACCGGGGGAAATTTTCGTCAGGACAATTAACCTCGGCAGCATGTCTTTGGACTGTGGGAGGAAACCGTAGCACCTGAAAAAAAATCCACGGGTGCTAGGGGGGAACAGATGGAGTCCCCCTTTGTGGTGGCAGGTAGAGTATGGCTTAGAACGTCGTAGGCCTGGAAACCGCGCCGTTACCCATACACGGTGCAAGATGCCAGTGGTGTCTGCGGTTTGTGTAACAGATAAAAAGCGACAAGAATCCCAGCATTAGAATGATGAGTCTTAATTCTGGATTGTACAGCACAGTAGTCATTTCCATGTGGGTCTTGCCACGTTGTCGCGGTAGGGGGCGATGTTGCAGCAGTGTGTGTCCCAACCTCCGCCAGTAATCTCGGTCAGCCCATCGCACCTCGGTCTGTCCCGTGACATGTCAGCAGCGAGCCTTTGACACTTCGCGTGATATCCTGAAGGTGCGCTGGCCTGGCGTGAGCGCCGTTGTGACGCCACCGCCACTTCGCGGCCAACCACCATGTTGTCTCCCAAAACGAGTAATGTTTAGGCACTTTTGTCAGCACTAAAATGTTTGGCCAATACCAGTCACACTGTGGGTTGAGGAGGAGGGTTAGCTGTGGTAGGGAACCAGAGAACCCTGAGGAAACCCATGCAGGGCAGGGAGAAACTTCACACAGAAAGGCGCCCGAGTGGGCCATTGAACCCATGCCCATTCGTGCTGTGAGGCAGCGCGAGTGCAACTGGTATTGACCGCTCTGGATCTGTTGTTACACAAACCAGCTGTGCTGCCACCCTGCCGCCCAATACCAAAAACACGTGTTGGGCATCCTATCTAATGGTCTGATTTCATGAAATTACAGCACTGTACTTCGTGGTCATGTTTACAACGTAAACGTATGAGCCACCACGACCTCCAAAGAAAGTCGGGCATTCATACAAAACTCAAGAATCCCTGGAAGTCTGCGCCCCGAGCCCCAATGATGTGTTCGTGGCAAAGAACCCTGCCCAATGCAGTGCAACGTGGTGGCCGCTAGAGGACGACAGAGACGTCACATGACGCCGCCTGGCCTTGGTATTTTAGTTAATATAAGTTTTACAGAAATTCTTCAGTGTCCTCTGCCATGTTCAATTACACGTTGCATCTTTGGACCCCTGAACAACTTTATGCATGGCGGCAGCACAGTTCTGTGTTATTATTATTCAACGTCTCGAACTCTAAACGGAACACGTGTTTGTAGCTATGCACACTTTGTCCGTGATGCTGACCACCCGCCCCCTCGTGTTCCGTGCCGGCCTCCACAATTCCAAGGTACTACGCGCTAACAGTTGACCCTACAGTCTGTGAAGGCTACACGGGGGATCTTTGTCTTTTGAACACTTCAGCTAGGGGTCATATTCACTTACATTTCTTATCACACAACCCACCTCCCCGCCTGTACTGTACGGCATGCTTCGGCCACTTATCCATACGCGGTACCGGCTTTACCTTCACGTCTGACTACAGTCTTTGTTCCAATCCACTGCTGGATTAAGGCGTCGCCCCACGCTGTGTCAATGAGCAGCAGTATACCTGACTCACTCTAAAATTAACTCGTAGGCTTTCATGACCAATGTTATTCATAGTGAAGCTCTGCTTATGAGCTTAGGTCATGTGAAAGGTGTGTAACTGAAGTGCACCCGTCGAAATGCCGGAGCAAACAAGCGAGCACATGCATCTCTTACCTCGAAAGATGGCACCGACGTTTCGCTGACCTTCCAGTCAGCATCATCAGGGACTCAGAGAGGCGGAACACGGCGCGGACGCTTCACTGTGCTCACTGTGGCCTTGTGAATTGTGAGAGCTCGACCACCAGCCCCGCCAAAGGAACAGTGAGATTGCTTCTCGCTATCAGTTGCAATGCAATACAAGTCCAGCAGGAAGCGCTGAGCTCGCACGGAAGCTATTTGACTCGATCACGAGCGTCGTCAAGAATATACCATAGAATAACTATTGATGTTGGTTTGTCACGGCTCGATGCGTGATGAGAATTTCTCTCAAGAGCTGCTGTTTCGGGATAGCCGTGTCGAGCGTTGTTCCTCTCCCGCGTGACGTTTCGCCTCCCACGTTGGAGGCACTGGTAAGGCTTCTGAATTGATGTAGGTTTGTCAGTTCCGTTCATGAACGCATAAACGCTCTTTTATCGGTCTTCTTTTGAACGTTGTTCCACAGCAGCGATGCTTCAACAGAGCAACGTTCCATAACTCCAAACAGTAAAATAAACACTTTAAACAAACACTACAACATTGACACGTTGATTTATAGTTTAATTTTTTTATTTTTAAAGCACTGCTTCTAAATAAATCTATGTACACAAGACGGAAATTACTTCTCCCATCATCAAAAATAACCCATCCTTGGGTATTCCAGAATTATTCAAATCGCCAGCAGGAGCGCCGGCAGCAACGCAGAGCCTCTCATGTGTCAGAGCACCACCGAGTGCTCAAGCGAGTCCATCTCAGGCGTTGCAGGCCACCCGGCCCGACACACGAGGGTCGCAGGTCGTGGGACTTGGGCTGTGGACAGTGGGCCAGTGGACACGGGCCGCGGAATATTAGCCGCGACCCGTGAGCAACGCGACGTGGGCTGTGGGCCGCGGGACACGGGACGTGGAAAGTGAGCCGTGGGGGGATGTGGAGCTGCGAGAGCTCCTCTGGAAATCGGCGGCCTGCTCGGCGGGCACCCTGAGCGGCGCCGAAGCCATCCACCGGAGCGTCTCACAGGTCGGCCTTGGGCCCAATGCTGACGGGGATGGCCATGAGCTCGCTGCGCATGCACAGGTACTCCCCGATGACGGCCATGAGCGCCACGCACACCAGGTTTACGAGCCACCACGTGAGGGCGCTGGGGAAGCTGGCGTTGTACGCCCAGCACGCGAGCAGGTGGAAGAAGTGCGTCGTCACCGTGAAGTCCAGGCACTGCTTCCCGCGGCGCACAAACAGCCACAGGCCCAGCGCGCTGCGAGGAGGCACGACGCAAGCGACACGCGCGTTTACACGACGGCAAGCATTGCACGCGAGCGCACCGTGTGTGCGCGCACTAGCGCGTGGGTTTGTACACCAGTGTGCTGGGTTGTTTGCCAGCCCCCTGCTATGTCGGCCCGCTGGACAATCCAGTATTTCCTGTCACAATGTCACCACTGGGAAATAGACTCTAAAAGTGTCCCTTGAACATCAAAGTCGTGCTGCAGCACGCGATGAGCGACGGGGCAGATTTACAGCGCGAGTGTTACAGCCCCTGGCAAAATGGCACAGGGACAATGGTTTGACATTCCACACCGCCACCACGGCCTCATTTGAGAGGGTGGGAGGAACCATTGAGGATAGTTACATATGCAGTTCAAAAGCCAATCGAACCCAAGGATGTCACGCACTGTGCGGAGAGGAATATGTGTCGTGTAGATTTGACGGTGAACGACCCCCCCACATGACAAGAGGGTCACCCCCACGACTGCCCTCAGCAAACTCAACTCGGCATCTGCGTCCTGACTACAGCGGGGAGATCATTGTCGTTTGAAATTTCACACCACCGCCTTAAGTACGAGAGGGTCGGTGGGGGGGGGAACGGCACGGACAGCCACGAATGCAGTTCAACCGCCAATCCAACACAAGGGCGTCACGTGAAACGGAAACGGTGTCGCGTAGACGAGGAATGACTCCGCCGCCACCTCACATGACGGTGGGCCACCGCCACCCCTCACCTCGTGAGCGCGTTGAGCATGAAGGCGATGAGCGGAACCCTTCCGTGCGCCGTCGAGAACTCCAGCACCTGCAAATACAAAGATCCCCCGTGTAGCCTTAACAGACTGTTGGGGCAAGTGCCGGCATGGCACACTAGGGTGGCCGGCACCTTACCCAGCAGCCTTAGTCTCATCAGTGGCGATGTTTACACATCTCACAGGGAGCTTCTTTCTGAACACGGAAACCTAAGTTCGATTGCCAGCCTTGGCTAACATCAGCGATGAGTGATATCTCAGTGCGGCGAAGCTTGGTCGAACAACTGCGGCAACAGACGCGGAATAGGGGCATGCCTTCATCAAGCAGTGGACTTAAAATGGCTGGCGATTACACAGCCGATTGTAAGATACGGGAGCACTGTAAACACTGCCGTTCAGTCGCATTTCCGCAGCACTACACGAGATGATGTCATGACCTGTCACCAGTGATGATTAATGACAGGAGACGTAACTGTGGCGAGTCACAGGAAGGACAGCAGAGTCAAGGACGTTAAGTGTGGAAAAATAAAAAGGAGCAGGAAAGAGAAGAGAAAGAATGGGAAACGGTTGGAAAACGGAAAAACGGGACCAGAAGGTTCAGAAAAGATAAGCATTGGGAAGAAGAGGCTACGTAAGGACCTCGACGCTAAACATTTTTTTTATAGTCTACAATGTGTTCTACTAGCCTTGTTTGATGTTGATGCTACATGTACCGTGTTACTGTACAGAATGACCTTGCCATTCAGAACTTGATCATCTGCAGTTGTTTTTAAGTGTCCGCGTGCGTTTTCACCAGGCACTCCAGTTGCCTCCTAATGTTCAAGGGCGCACTGTCTAAGTTCATTGGCCTGCTGCCTAAATTTCCCCTAGTGACGTGCAATGGACTGGCGTTCCATCTTGGGGATAGCCCTGCCGGTTCACTGCGACCCTTTACAGGATGAAGCAGAGACTGATAACGGATGAATGAATGTGTTCTGCTGTAAACAGGTGTCTACGGTGTCACCGATCTCCATAGAAAACGTACATTTATTGCCAATCGGTGTTTACGTGTGCCAACATAAGCAAACAAACGTCTGTTTATGTCGATTGATTTGAATCAAACGGCTTTGGATAACTGCACGAGTTCATTGAGAAGCTGGAGAAGGAACAAGCCGGTCCCATGGGCTCTCCTCCTGCACGTGTATAGACAGCCCCCTTTGTCAATCCACTGTTGGGTGAGGGCATCCCCACACCTCTCCACCGGTTGTAGAGGAGAAATTATAGGGTCATCAAAAAAGATTCTCTATGTTGAACTGCCTATATTGATTGAAATATTTCACATACAACACCGGCTCTGATATCACAAAACCAGTGAAGCACGGGAGATTTCATGTGAAAACATTTACATGGTGATCCCTGTGCATCGAATACCATATGCAGACGTTTACTGAAAATGTCCATAACTGTAGCTCGTGTTTCTTCAGTGTTGCTCTCCACAGCAGCTGTGATTTCTGCCTCCACTTGTTCAATCATATGTGGATTATTCCTGTAGTTTTACATGTTCTCTGACGCTAAATGAATTACTGTAAGTGAAATACTTCAATTAATATAGGCAATACAACTAGAGCGTCTCTGTTGATGACTCGTATTTTCAACAGGTTTGTGTTTTTGCATCTTTAATACAGTGTCTTGTTTTGACACTGAATCTGTATTTACGTAGGCTTTCATAAACGTAGGCTCCTTGTTTGAGAATTACTCTTAAGAGCTGCTCTATCAGGAGACAATCTGCATCACGTGGATGACAGAAGATTTACAGCTCTGTACCTAGCAGAGGTATTTACAACTGCAGTGAGTGTGTTGCCGAGGCAAGTATGTGGTGAGATAATAAACATTTATGACGGTGGCTGGCAGGTGGGTTCTTGCATCGACAGGAGAATGCAGATGATCAAGTCGCGTTTATAATATTTATAATATTTAACCAGATGGGAATTCTAGAGACCAGGATGAGTAATTTGCAAGAGTAATTTTGGAGAGTGTAATTTCATGACAGTGTGGCAGCTAAGGGAGGAAAGCCAACAAAATCAGATTTTTAATCGTGTTATTTCTATGGACGAAGTACGACACTGAAGATAACGTTCATATCTACTGTAAAGAGATGGATTATTTCAGGACGTTACACCAGCATTACCGAACTGGTCAGACTAACAACTCACTGTACAAGTCTTAAGAATACAGGTACATGTAGAGAACAACATAGATGTCTCCAGAGGACAGGGTGAGCGATATGTTTTGGAATCGAGTGGTGGCAGGGGAGTCGTTTGGAGAGGTAATCGGGAAGGGGCGAAACTGAGATGGGTGGAACACACGTCCAGTAGGATGGAGGAGGGCATGTTACCAAGACAGCCATCAGGAGTGGCACCCAGAGTTAGGTGACCAAACGGGATGGGAAGACCTAAAGCCACGTGGTGGATATTCTTGAAAACATTCAAGAGGTCTGCGTGGGTTTTCGCTGAGTACAGGGTTGCGGTTTGGGATCCTGGGATTAAGGTTGGCGTCAGGGCAGTGTTGGGGTCAGGGCAGTGTTGGGGTTAGGGTAGGGTTGGGGGTCAGACAAGGATGGGGTCAGGGCAAGATTGTGGGCAGGTCAGCGTTGGGGTCATAGTGTTGGGGTGAGGGCAGGGATGTGGTGTTGGGGCAGTGTTGCTGTTATAACAGGGCTGGTGTTAGTACCATGGTAAAGAGGTCATTAATTGTGGAGTTGGGGGTTAGGACAGACCTGTAAAGCACTGGGGATTACGAGAGAGAGGATGTTTACCACAGGACACTCGCTGGGAGTTAGGGCTACAGCCCTAACTATGGGTCGCCTGCAGCAACCACCGCGGCCGGGCTGACCTGGTAGCTGAAGATCTGGTCGAGGGAGCGGTTGGCCTGCACCATCACATCGATGAGCGCCATCCAGAGGCACAGGAAGCCGTAGAAGACGCACTGCATGAGCGCCATCTGCGACACGATCAGCACCGGGTCCCAAACGTAGCTGCGGAAATGCCCCGCCATTCCCGACGGGCACCACCGCCTCCTCATTCACCAGATTCTCCTCGTTCCTCTTCACCGCCTCGTTCTTCACCACTTCCTTATTCCTTCTTCACTACTCCTCCCTCCACCACCTACCTCCTCAAGACGCACTCGACAGCATGATTAGAGAGTCCTGACCGCTACCCTCAGTGACCAGCGGCGGCGTGTGGTGGCCGGGTGTCCGAGTGCCACGAGCGATGATGGCGATGTTGTTGTCCTGTGAGGGTCAACTCTGCCGAGACTTGGAGTGTCTGTTCGCGCACCCAAAGATTCCAGCCCACATCAGCGTCTCCTGCAGCTGTGACACGGAATCCTGGCGAGAAGCCGACTGTTGACGATGTGGCTGTGGTGACGTTGGTACTGTACTGTAATTACGACGATGGTGTCTGGGTTTAAGGAGCTGCTGATACGACCGATGACGAAGCCGCTCGTGCAGGCTGTCTTCCCGGATAGTCGGGCAAGTGGTGATGTTGACCAGCTGATGATGATGATGACGAAGTTGCCGATTTTAATGATTCGCCCTGAATCATATCTTCACCCCTATTTCACCTCCTCTCCCGGTGCAGCTCTCAGCCACCAAAGTGTATCTCTACCGCTCTCTTCGCGTACCTATCTCCCGGTATATCTCCTTCTCTCTCCCTAACTCTCCCCTTCTCTCCAATCTCAACGCCAAATGGACGCGGGGACCCTTCATGCGCCCCTCCGGCGATGACGCCACCGGACGTG
>JAZEWU010000008.1:675425-691514 GCA_036362915.1 Geotria australis | reverse complement strand
TACCTTGACCCCCACAGTAACCAGTGTGTCCATTTGACACCCACTGCCACACGATTCAATTTCAGTGTTGTCGTTTGATGTCTCCAAAACCTGCGTTTTCTGGTCAGGGGAGTCGCCATGCCTTCAGTGGAGGATAGGAAGGGTTCCCAGACACGTGATGGTAAACGATGTACAGTTTAACGATGGTGCTGGCGGTGATGATGGTGATTACGGTGATGACCGTGCTGATACTGCTGATGATGACAATGACGAATCCGATGATGGCAACGGTGCTGGCAGTGTTCATGATGCCGGCAGTGCTGATGATGCTGATGGTGTCGGTTGTCCACAGCGGTGGTCACGAAGCCCGAGGAGTGGAGCCTGCCCAAGTACACGGACAGCATGGACGTGCCTCTGCCCGACATCCCGTACGTGCGCGACCTCGCGTCGCAGCAGCGCGCGCTCAAGGAGAAGGAGAAGGGGCCCTGGACGGCGCTCAGCCAGGCCGAGAAGCTGGCTCGTGAGTGGCACAACAACAATAACTGCCGTTCGCCACTGAGTGGCAGAGATGTCACCTCCGCGCTTGTGCCAGGCCAGGTGCACCTCGAGGCAGCGTGAAGCGTCCAAGGTTCGCTGCTAGCAGCTCACGGGACAGGCTCAGGTGCCCATGGGCTGACTGTCTGAGATGACTGGCAGTCACCACCTGTGCTCCCTACCCTGCATTCTGCTCGTTATTGTGAGCGTTGCTCCTCCGCCCTCTTGTGTCGCTGGAGGGTGACTGCCTCCAAACTGCCCAATACGTACTCCGGTTTGCTCACACATTCCAAAGACCTGCTGCTGCCTAGGTTAATTGGCCTGCTGACTAAATTGCATCCCATCCTGGGTATACAGCCCTGCCGTGCACCGTGGTGTCTGCCGGGATAGGCTCTGATCTAATCATGACCCTCTACAGGATTAAGCAGGTACTGATAATGAATGAATATACCGTCTGTAAGTTGCCTCGCTTGCTTTTGGGTCAGCCCCGATATCGACCTGATAAAGCCCCTAGGGGGCACACGCGGTGCTTACGTGGGAGTGCATCGTTACACTGGGACAACTGGCAACCACACCAGTTAGGAGTATACATCGCAATTGTCGCCACCTATCGCCAAATGACAGCACTTGGGCGATAGTCGGCACAAATGCTATCTGCTTACCGGCTTGTATGTGTCTTCCAGTGCTTCTGTTTGGAGATTGTGTGTGTGTGTCACATTGCATGGCGTTTTGAGACGCTATTTGCATGAACGACTCGACGTAAAAAATCACACGTTATATTGAGTTACGCAGCCTTTATCCCTGCCTGGGTGACCTTCGAGTTGTCATAGGTCTTTGTGTGTAAGCGATTTAGTTGCATGCAACTGATGGCTGCAGTCCGGGCCTGGCTTTAAACCAACCCGTGTTGTTTCCACCCCACCGCGTGCAGTGTACCGCATCATGTTCAACAAGACGTACGCGGAGATGAGGGAGCCGACGCACGAGTGGAAAACCGTGGTCGGAGCGATCTTCTTCTCCCTCGGGTTCACCGGGCTGCTCATCATCTGGCAGCGCCATTACGGTGAGGCTCCGGTGCACACACGTACACACGCTCAGCAACAACCGTTGTTCGCCACTAAGTGGCGGTGACGTCACCACGGCGTTTGTGCCAAGCCAGGTGCACCTTGATGTCACCACCACCACGTTATCTACATGCGCCTTGCATTATTGGTTCCGCGTCTCACGGCCCCCCCGCAGTGTTCGGATCGGTGCCGCACACGCTGTCGGACGAGTGGGTGGCGATGCAGACCCAGAGGATGCTGGACATGCGCGTCAACCCCGTAGAGGGCTTCTCCACCCATTGGGACTATGAGAAGAAGGAGTGGAAGAAGTGAACTGGCGGCGGCCAAACCGCAGCGTGCGTGTGAGCAAGCGCGTGCGTGTACGGTGTCCCCTCTGTCACGTTCACCACCGGAAGCGGACGCGGAACTGCGTCACGCCGGAGAGACGGGCTTTTCTCTTAGGATTTTCTCCGGGCTTCTCGATGCGCCCCCCCGGCCCCCGGGGGGGAAACCATTTGCTGTGCTTTAAACGGAGCTGTGCAAGCTCTCGTTCGCCTTCCTCACAACTTGCACGGGGTGGTGCACTGATCGCCACCACCCCACTTGATGAGCATGCGGACGCTAGGGTAATGCTACTGCACCGTCCCTGAAGGGTTGTGCGCGCTTGGGTGAAACCTTGCAGATGCACATTACCCATTGCCAAATTTAACCGTAAATATTTGAATCCATTTTCTCCTTTATTAATTAGCTCTTGGCCATTTGTCATTTTCACTTTAATTTTTTTTGCTCCAAACTTGCCGTGAAGTTTCATTTACTTTGCTTCAAACAAATTGGAACGTTTAATACCGCACTCGTCGACGCTTACGCCATTAATATTATTATCATCTTTCGCACGCTCGCTCTACGCTGGTGGCAGCCACACAATTGCTGTGACCGAAAGGTTACGGCGTATTTATAAACCGTGGATATCTCGTGCCGGCCGAAAGCATTATGCGGAGCGCGGCGCCAACGCGGCAAATGTCACCCCCCGGGGAGGGCGCCTGGAAAAGTCCGTTGCTCGAGGGCGATCGGGCGCACCGCGGCGACTGTGCCGCGGTGCGCCCGCACGCGTCAACCACTTCACGATTGGTACAGAACCATCGGGGTCCAAGTCCGCTTCTGCCCACTCTTCAGATCGGGAACCGTTATCAGATGTAATATCTAAATGAAGAATTTGTGAATAAAGCATAGCCCTTACAATGAGGCCTCGCCGTTGCCCGTATCCTCTTTGAGTGTGCGCCGTCGCTGGATTTGTGGTTTTTCTGTGCGTCGCGTTGGGATGTCATTTCTTTTTTTGCAGGTGTTCATGCATGGCCTTTCCGTCAGTCCACTGCTGGATGAGGGTCCCCCACCCCCACCACATGGGGGATTTCGCCAGGGGGGAGGAGGAACTTAGTGGTGGTGAGTTTGCGTTTTTGGAAATGTATGAATAAAAAGCCAATTCATCCTAGGTTCATAAGTCATGGTGACCTAGGCATTGCAAGTCATGGGGGCGCTAATGTTTAAGGTAGCTAAACAGTTGTCACAATGGTTTGGCAAGCCTCCTCCTTGTAGAACAATTAAAAGGCAATCCCATTTGTGTTTGTATTATATTTCTCATTTAGCATGTCAGTAGCCTCTGGCTATTCAGTGTGAAAGATGTGTACAGATGTAGGTTTTCAACACTCCATGCATGACAATTGTGTTTGAGCTGCTCACGAAAGCGGTATTGAGCATTCCCTCTTCTGTGCGACGGTTTTTCCAACCACGTGGCAGGCATCCAATGTGGGAGGAGAAGGAGTAGGAGCACTTGACACCGCTATCTAGAAAGAGCAGCGGTTAAGAGCAATTTCGAATGCGGATTTGGTTTAAAAATCACAAACGCTGCACGCAGCTTGTTTTGTAGCTGTATTCACACAGGAAAATAGTATAATCTTACAGCAAGACAAAACTGTACAGCTAGTTTGTATTAACAGTGTAAGTACAGTACAGGTGTTTAGGACATTTATATTTACGGGCTAGACAGTATTGTGTTAATTTGTATATCCCAAGGAATTTAAAGCCTTACAGGAAATGCATACGAGCACACACACATGTAAATGTTCTATCACGCGAACCCTTTAGCAGTACGATACCTTTTTTAACTAGAGCGGTAATGCACTTATTATTTACTATTGTGAGCATACCCAATGTATACGGTTTTATAAATTAATCATTAAATATACTGTTATAATTTCAAACAGGGAGGAGGAAAGTGAACATTATTCTGGTAATTGCATCGTTAAATCCGAGGGTTCGGAATCACTGGCGAGAGCTGGCAAATAAGACGTTCCGGAAAGTTAGGATGCACCCTAAACACTCGTGGCCCGCGCGCCTATAAATCTACAGCAATAACCGCCGCTGGCCACAAAGTGGCGGTAACGTCACCACGGCGCTTGTGCCAGGCCAGGTACACTTCGAGTTAGTGTCGACGGCCCGCTGACAGGTCACGGGACAGACCCAGGTGCCATGGGTTGAATGATCTATACATAGCTGGTCACAGCACACGCTCTCAACAAATCTACTGCATTATAAGATACACCACCCACCAACGTTTGCTTTAAGACACACGGGAAAATGTGCGTCTTGTGTTATCTGCAGAATATGGTAACAACCCGAAATCCATTGCCAAGCTGCACACGGTTCGACGTTTGAGAATTGTTGTCAAGAGCTGCTCTTTCGAGCGTTCCTCCGCTCTCTCGCTCCTTCGCGAAGTTTCGCCTCCCACGTCGGAGACATCATTCAGAGCCTGAAGATGCCTCCAATGTGGGATGCGAAACGTCGCGTAGGAGAGAGCGAGAGAGAGCGGAGGAACGCTCCATCTGTCCCGAAAGAGCAGCTTGAGTGAAATTCTCAAGCCACAGACTCCTCCACGGATACAGCGTCGAAGTGACGACACAACGTGTGAATCGTATCTCGAGGAACCTTCGAATTCTGTTCCATAATCGAGGTTCGTCCCGTGATCTCATACAAGACAATGTACATATTATAACCTGCCACAGGAAGTAAAGTGTTTCCATGCACCTTAGCTGCCAATACCAACGATAGTCACGATTTTGACATAGTAGTAACTCCAAAGACGACGACGATGATAATAATAATAACAGAAAGCACAATGTTATACGCGCACAATCTCACTCCGAACGAACGCGACGAGAATCCGGAATGCTGTAGTGTGTCGGCACCGGGGGAGCGGTGGCGCAGCGGTTAGCGCATCGCGCTACGAACGCAACGGCCCGAGAGATCGCTTCCCGCTCACCGCTCAAGAGCCACGACGATTATCTAAACCAGTGCTGGGCATCCCCCCCCCCTCGGTCGACTAAGTCTTGAATTAGTACTGCACAGTACCTGGTGCGGTATGTAAAATATCAGCACTGGGGTGGGACGGGTGGGGGAGACAAAGGCGGACGGGTGTGGCGTGATGGCCACACGCCCCCTCCAGTGCCCAACCGGCCTTCCTTCTTCATTAGGTGAGACTCGCTCACAGCACTTGCCCCAACCGTCTGTCAAGGCTATACGGGGGCTCGTTGTCTTTGCCCTGTAGCCCCGGGCTTGTAATGCAACGAGAATGTGAGCATTGTGGAGAATGTGTTCTCCATGGAGCCTTAAGGTGCGGGAGCCCTCTTTCACACGCTCTCAATACAGCACGGAGCTTATTTATCACAAATACTTAAAAGAGGAAAAACAATGTTTTGGGGTTTTTCTAGGTTCCCGTTACGGAACGGAGTTCATATAGTCACTAGCGGTCTAAACCATGGGGTAACCCAGGCAATTGCAGGGGGGTAGATGGCCGGCCGTTTAGTTGAGCGACGCTCATATCAGTGCCTTATAATCATTGGATTTTGCCTGGGGCCCCAGAATCAGTTAGGTACAGGGTCGGGATTGTGTCGGCGACCTCTGTGTTAGGAAACGTGACTTGTCGCAAATACCTAAGCACCTCGGCCTTCCGCAGTACTTGTGAGTACACGGCGACAGGCCGTACACCAGTCGAGAGTATACGGGGGACACGGCAAACACGTGTAAGCACCATTCACTCAGCTGACGACAGGAATAACACAGCGCCATCTTCTATCTGTTCAGAACACGCTCACAGCAGCGATCTAGCAGGTCTCTGGTGTTACGAATCGTGATTTGTTTTGTTCCTCTAGAATTGTAAATTACGGGACCGTACTGGCTTATTTTCACCTCTGGCCATATCACCGACATTTCCCCCCGACAGCAGATTCGAGGGAGGAATCGAAGCGACCAAAAAACGTCAACCTGGCCGCCCACGCGACTTGTTGCTCTACCGGCACACGCACCACACGGAAGAAGCGCGGACAAGGCAGCTTGATGCGACCTCGTGGTCTCCACGGGGCCACGGCATCCGGCTTAGCTGCCATAAGAAGATTGTTTCTCTCTGTTAATTAACTCAGCGGGATTACTGCCTAAAGCGAACACCAGTAAGCAACGCGGCCGGTAAAACATCAATGGCATGCGAAAATATATCTATGTGATGATGGTAGGTTTTCGCGGCTTGGTGTATGAGAATCGCTCTCCATAGCTATTCGTTCGGGATAGCGGTGTTGAGCGTTCCTCCTCTCTCTGCGACGTTTCGCCTCCCACGGAGGCATCATCAGGATTCTGAATGGTGTGGTTGTACTGCCAAGTCACTTTACGATCAATCAACTGATGGCTTATTGTATCTCTGTATCACACTGGTCGTATTGGCTGCGTAGCTATACCTTTTCACGCTGGTCAGTGCGGCTGAATAAAGACAGGTTCACCACTCGTCACTCACTTTAGCCGGGGCCAAGATTTACGCCAATTGCTCCGCCACCGTTCTCCAAAATGAACCGCCTATCCGCACGTCAGACCGGCGCGGTGAAGAATGGTCAACCCCCCCCCCTCTAGCTGACAAACCACACGACGGCCTTAATCCAAGCGAGGATTAACAAAGTGCAGCACGTTAATGAGGCTGTGATTAAATTCAGCTCCAGGGTTGTTACGTTCGTAAACACGATGGGAGATCAAGGGGGTGGCTAAAAGTTATTTTTTAAATATATCCACTCCGTATTCATCTGCCCGCACCAACGCTAACAGCCACCCGCATACCGGCAAGGGTGCAGCTGGTCTGCTAAAAGCCCGTCTGGTACAAAGGCAGGCAGGTCACAGGGTTGACTCGGTGCCGTGGGGCTGCGAGGGTGGTGGGTTCGTCTGACCTATCCGTGCGGACCGATCCACCCTTTCATTTTGTACCACATGGGTTATCTCCGGGTACTCTAGTTTCTCCAAACGCGCGTTAAAACACCAGCGTTTTGCGACCTTGGGCTGAAAGGCGCTTGAAGAATGTAGATATTATTATAATTATTATCAAGTAAAAAATGGAACTGGCCGAACATCCCGATGTAACGGGAGCCTCCTGAAAAGACGTATCGGCAACTCGGCGAGGCCTTCGCGGATAAACGAAACGCGCTCAGGATTATTTAATTCGGTCGGCAATAGAGAAACATCTTCAGAACCTGCCCACAGTGCGTCACCGCAGACAACTCATGGTGGGGTTGACCTACAAGGTCGACGAGACCGTGGCGCCGTGCATGCCGAGACCGTGGCGCCGTGCATGCCGCGACAGCGCGGACCGCTGCTCGACTTTTCGTTTTAACGCATTAAACTGAAGAAGCGGGCGGCACCGCGGAGATTTTTGTTATTCACAGAAATAAAATCCGAAAAGTCGCGTCTCGCCAGGAATCGGCGCGGCCGCGGGCCTGAGTGCCGCATGCCGCCCGGGGCGCCTCGCCTAACACGAGATCGTCCAACTCTGGTTTCAACTCGGAAGCCCAGGCGACCTGCCAGCGCTCGCATGTGACCGGCGGGGTACGTGTTAAAGATAGCAGAACGAGAAACGTCGCCGGGAATGTAGCGAGGCCAGGGGCCCGGACAATAACGTTTGACTAGGTCGGTACTGTACGACCATGTGAGGTGGAAAAGCCAGAATTGTGCAATAACCCGATTGAATAAGTGCGTTATCACAGTGTACTGATGAAGGTTTTCACAGCTCGATGAGAAATGCTGTCGAGAGCTGCTGTTTAGGGATAGCCGTGTCGAGCGTTCCCTCTTTTGTTGTTTGCGACGTTTTGCCTCCCATGTTGGCGGCCCACCGACAACAGGCCTCTGCACAGCCTGAGCCGCGTTCCCCAAGAAGCCACTTTGCCTATCGTTGACTCCTTGCCCCCAGAATGCATAATACCACGACTGAAGCGTCGCACGCCGTACAAAAAATATATATACACACGAACATAAGTTATCCCAAAAGAGACTTACGACAGCGAGACAATTACACACAACTCAGCGAAGAGACATCGGAATCTTACAGCAACGTTTCATTCAAGTAAGCCGCGACCGCTGGTAGGATTTGAAATAATTCTGTTTCCGTCGCGCGGAGCCCTGCTTGGCGCCCTTTCGGCGATTCACGGCGAGGGCATCCAAAAAAGCTGCGTCTGGTGGCGTCTGAGCAAAACCGCTTGAGACGACGATAGGAAAGAGCTGGTTACTTAACGCTAGGCATGAAATAGCAAGAGGTGAGAACGTGATCGGGCTAAAACACTGCAGATTTGCAGCGATTCCGCAAACGTTGCACACATGTACGAGTCTCCATTCCATAAGCAAATGGCACAGTTCCCACCTCGCCATCCTACGGATGGTAACATTATCGTGGTGGAGGGGTTTGCGTGTTGCAATGAACCTCAGTTGTGTCGCCTGGAGTCCAGCACTCCTGCTAGGGTCTGCCTTGATGAACAGGTCTGGAGTCAACTCTCTGCTGGGGTTTTCTTTGGTGAATACAAGTCTGGCACTCCGGCTAAGGATCTGTCTTGGTGAACAGCTCTGGAGCCTGGCACTCCTAAACAGGTCCGAGAGGAGGTTCGAGAAAAATAACGATCTGATCTAAAGACCGTGCGACTAAAGAAGGTTGGCGTTAGGAATAGCATCCGGCTGTAAAATGTCTGCTCCAATACCCCCACCATTGGGGGGCAACCGGCCAACCTGGACAGCGGTCATTTAAAGCACTTAACAAATGGCACAGTGTATGAGAGTGCACCATGCTGCTGCGGCGGGTTCTCCCAACAACACTGCAGTCAGCTGGGCACTTGACCTCTCCTGCTGAAGGTCAATTCGGTCCACCGTTACCCCAGGGTAGATAAAGTAAGTACTACTTTACGGAGACCGGCGGCAGGGTTGAGCTGAGGGGCGGGCGGTAAAATGTCCCGTCGATTCCGCAGGAGTCGGGGGAGCGATCGGCCTCGTGAAAAACCAACTGGCTCCCACCGCGAGAACGTGGAATTTCCACTCGCCGGGGGCCCGGGATCGACGAGCGCGGCTCCGGTTCCCGTTCCAGCGAGCGGGCGCCAGCGCGCGCTTCGTCGAAAACGCGACAACACCCGTCGCACGCCGAACGCCCGACGCGCCTCGAGGCCCGGAGTGTGCGAACGCGGGCCCCGCGAGGAACGCCGCCGCCGTGTTGTCGCCGCGGAGACGGGAGCGCATTCCGAAGCACGTTTCTCCTCGGCGACAGACGCGATCGCGGATACGAGGCCGGAGGCCGTGCCGGTAGAAACGCACGCGACGCCCACACGCTCGCGGAGAGGGCCGGAGCGCGCCGTACGCGTGTATCGATTTAAGTTTTCACGGCTCGATGTTCGAGAGTCGCTCTCGACGGCTGCTCTCTTTCGGAAAACCCGACGATGCCTCCTTCGACGTGGGAGGCGAAACGTCGCACAAGGGGATCACTCGACGCGGCTGCCCCGAAATAGCGGCTGTCGAGAGCGATTCCGAGCGCGTGCGTTTGATGGGGAACGGCGGTCAAGCTGCTCCGCACGACATAACATGTCGATCCGATGCAGTAATCAATCGCTCCCTCGTGCTTGGATTCTCACGCTCAGCATTTGTTCCTCCCCGTTCACGGAAAATATCGTTATACTGCATAGCATATAGAGACGACGTTATTATTAGTGTTACATGCGTATAGCTGCCTCGATGTTAAATAAAAAAATGTCTTTGTACAACAACGTAACATTGTTGTACAGCGATGTTTTCGTACGTCGTCATTTGATGGTAAACATGGTTTTGCTTTTGCGTGGTTTCTGGAACAATTCCCCATTCCGTCGACTCAAAAGCCGTAGCGTGCGTCTCGTGTAAAAGTTCCCGAGCAGGATTTTCCCACCAAGATAACGGTGGCACAATAAATAACGCATCGCGGCACGATCCCGGCGTCCCATCGCCGATCGAAAACCACGGTCGACGGTGGACCCGGCAACATCATCGCTCTCCGCGGGACGCCTAAACGACCACCGATTTGCGGCGAGTCAACAGTCGCCGTCTTTTACCGAGGCCTTGAAAGTTGACAACCCCTGGTTTAAAAAGGACCGCGCCGCCGCCGCGTGCCGCTCGCGCCGTCAGAGTCGCTGGGGAGCGGCGCGTTCTTCCTCCCCGTCGGTCCGAACCACGAGCGACGCACGATCTCGCTCCCATCGTGCATCGGTTACGCACAACAATCACGATAATCAAACGTATAACGCCCTTCCCCCCGATCCCAGCCAGCGCTCCCATCCCTCCCCACCCCGGCCAAAGACATTTGAAACCCGTTGGCGAGCAGCGGGTTAACGATCGTTTTCCACGAGCGACTTTTTAAAAAAAAATCCTTAAAACGCCGGGCCGCTCCGGTCGGTTTGCAAGCGAGCGTCGCATACCGCGTCGAGACGGGGGGACAGACGCGACCGTCACAGAGCGGCGCGTCGGACAGCGGCCCAGTTTCGGAGGCGGGGGCCGGCCGGAACAAACACCGCGATCGGGTCTGACCACGGCCTTCGGAAATCTCGCAGACAATTCTACGCGAGCGCGGTCCGTCCCCCCCAACCCAACGTGCCGGCCGTACGCTCGCTCGCGCCGCCGCCGCTTCCTCGTTACTGGCCGCAGTCAAGTCCCGGGACGAGCTCGGAGGGGGGGCAGCCACGGCGTTAGCGACGGAATACGGGACGCCGCCCTCCCTACCTCTGCTCCACACGCAGCCTCCCCCGTTCTGTCGCCCCAGAGGAGGCCCCGGCCCAGCAGTCTTCGTTACTGAGCGCGCGGTGGATTTGACGCCTTTGGAAAACACAGTCGCGTGAGTCGATGGGCCACCACGGTGGAGGGGGGCACTGTGAGAAGCCAACACAAGGGCCACTGGGGGGGGCGTCGCTGCTGCTGTTTAATGTCTCTGGAA
Source organism: Geotria australis (assembly GCA_036362915.1). Classification (NCBI taxonomy): domain Eukaryota; kingdom Metazoa; phylum Chordata; class Hyperoartia; order Petromyzontiformes; family Geotriidae; genus Geotria; species Geotria australis. The sequence continues at coordinate 680,669 of JAZEWU010000008.1, read as the reverse complement.
CGCAGTTGCACGAGTCCAGCTCGGAGTGGACACGGCGGCTCGAGACGAGGTCCGGTCTTCTCGCGGAGAGACGGGCGGCTGCTGCCCCCTGGTGTCGTGATGCCAGACCCCACCGCTGGCGCCACCCGACGACCTCATCGCAATAACGCACACTACGACCTCAGTGTCTCGGCAACGGCTCGCTCGCGACCACCGCCGGTGGGAAAGACCCTCGCACTGGAGGGGGAATAGCCGAGCTGCCGGGGCAGCGAGCGGCGACGGACGAAACCGTCCGCGCGTCCGGCGCGCTGCGGTGGTACGAAGCGGTCGACGATGGCGAGGGTCGGCTTCTCTGGCGAGCGGCGGTGCGGGGGAGCGGCGATGATGGGAAAGTTACGCGAGTGTCTCGAGCGAGCAACGGTGCCGCGCGGTCCGTGTCTCCAACGCGCCGGGGTCAGAAGCGGGGGACGGTGGCAACGATCCGTCTCGTGCACGAGTGGTGGCGCGGAGGGCGGGCGGGCGAGCGGCGATGGTAACGGTTCGGGGGAATCTCGAACGCTAGCGTAGGAAGCTGCTGGATTTTAACTCGCCGGAGACGTCCGAGGTGGTCACGTGGAAACAAGAGTAGTAAAGTACAGATCGTTGAGCTCCTTTTTATTGTTAACGACTTGTTGAAACATTAAAAAGAGAATAAATAAACCTGGCCCTGACTGAGTGCGTTTACACCCAGTCTATCCTTCTGCTGCAGCACAGCATCACAGCACTAACCCCGGCCTCCCCCCGCTTGCATGACATCAAGCCCTAGCACGTCTCTCGCCCCGAGAGACAGCACGGTAAACCGACAGCTTCTCCGTATAATGCCCAGCTGGAAAACAAGCCCACCTCCACGAATGGCGTAAGGAAAGTACTAGTCGCTCGGCTGCTATGAACCCTACCTCCGCGCAATGACCTCAAATCCTGGTTGGAACATTCCCCTCCAACCCCAAAGCATCATCGCTAACTCAAACCCTCTAATATTAAAAAGCCGTAACGTCCCAGCTCTCGCGCTTATCTCTTAACCCCGCCCCGGATATTCACGCCGGCTCGCTGTTCCTAATCTTTCCGTCTCGGTGAATCGCCAACCCCAGGTGCGGGTCTCCCGCTGTTGTGCCGAAGCAGTGAAATCACGAATCACGATTGGTTTTCTGGCTGCAATGCTCGCGATCTCCACGCCGCCGTCCCGCGGGAGGGCAGCGGCGGCGGCGGCCGCGGTCGATGGCTGTCAATGCGGTGGTTGAGGAGGTGGTCGAGCGAGCAGTGGCGGGGGTTGATCGGGGCAGGTCGTGTTGGTGGGTGGTTGCGGTGGTTGAGGAGCCGGTCGAGCAGGTTGGTTGGGAAGGAGCCGGTTGAAGAAGAGGTGGGGTGGTGGTGGTTGAGAGCGGGCGGTCGAAGTGGTTGAGAAGGTGGTTGAGGAGGTGGGGGTAGTTAGTTATCGAGGTGTTGGTGCTAGTTCTTGATGACGTGGTTGATGAGGTGGTGGCCGCGTCGACGCCACGGGTCCAGCCGCTTCACTTGTGTACGTTGAAGAGGGCCCCCACGGTGAGGCAGGCTCCGACGGCCGCCAGGCCCGTGATGACCGTCTTGAGGGAGGGCCAGGCCAGCGCCTCGTCGCCGTCGAGCCGCCGCCGGGCCGGCCCGCCGCCACGCGAGCCATACAGAGACACAAACGAGTCCTGGCACGGGGGACGGACAGACACACACGCACACATAGACACGGGTTACTACAATGAGCGTATGAAGCCTCTGCACATGCCAACTCCTGTTGGCAGCACCTAAGAAGGCCGGCACGGCGCATGGACGGGGTGGGTGGCCAGCACCACTGCACGCTCGGCCGCCTTCGTCCTCCCGAACGGCGACGGTGCGAATTGAGAGTCACCCTGCACGGCGTCCAGAGCTGACGAACAGGCGCGACAATTACACCTACGCCCGATGTCGTAGTTGAAAAACCCACGACGCTCGGGCGGCGTTTGATAATAATAATAATTTAAATGTGTAACACATGCCCTGTAAATTCGTTCGATGTTGAAGAAAGAGAGAGAACGACTCAGAGAGGCGCCAGGAAACCACAGAGGCAGGGAAGGGGGGAAGGCAGCCACGAGGTTAACAGACACCAACATTTTGCCAGACACCGCGTCCATATATTACAATGGTATCAGCCAATTAATGAACGGGTTTTTTTTTATTGCGGGAGGCAACCGGACAACCCGGAGGAAACCCACGTAGTACAGGCAGAGAACACACCAACTCCCCGCACAGAAAGGCCCTGCCCGAGGCAGTTCGAGTCCGCCTCGGCGCCTCATCCACAACGCAGGGCGGCATTCGCGGGGACGCGAATCCACAACGCAGGGCGGCGGCGTTTGCGGGGACGCGTGGGTTCCACGTTTGGACCGAGGGCGTGAGCGCAAGCCGCCCGCCCGACATCAGTAATCAACACAACGCCCATTGACGCCATCCGTCCTGATTCGTGTGAGAGACAAACACGATTAAGGCCCCGCCACTAATGGCATCTGCAATTAAAGGGACGATTTACTGAAAATTGCCGTGACGTAGCAGCCTCGGCATGCCTTGCAAACAGATGACGGAATGCACAGCTGATGTTTCGCCTCCCACGTTGCAGGCACCGTGAGGGTTCTCCAACGTGGGAGGAGAAATGTCACGAAGGAGATAGGAGGAACGCTCGACATTAATCCACATGCATGGCTGACCTTCCTGCCTCAAAGACACAGATCCCCCCACATAGACTTTAACAAACTGTAGGGGTCAAGCGCTGTTAGCAAGTAATAATAATAATATCAATTTATATAGCGCCTTTCACCCGAGGGTCACAAAACGCTGCACAAGGGCCGCGAAGAGGACGGCATGTCAACAACGAAAGAAAAAACAATAAAAACCCAAAGCAACAGAAAATAAATAGTTAAGGCTACTTCGAATACACTGAAAGGTCGTGAAACTGGCAATCTTAAGAGCGGCAAAAATCTGCCAGCGTCCCCTAAGATGGCCGTCACTTCCTTGAAGACAAACACGGAGGGAGACAGGGAGGGAGGGTGAGCGACAGGGAGAGACATAGGGACACAGACAGGAAGACAGAGAGACAGACACGAGGGGGAAACAACGCCAATCCAAATTAAACAATCAACATTGAAGCACAAGACAAGACAAAGATCCCCGTATAGCCTTAACACACTGTTGCGGCAAGTGCCGTTAGCGAGCACCTATGCAGGTCGACACGGCACAAGAACACACGCAACAGCAAAAAAAAACGCAGGCACCCACAACAACAAAAACACAACTTCCACACGCGACACCACGAGGCGAGTTTAGGCAAGGCAGGACTGGGCCAGGAGAAGGCCGCGCAAAACAGACAACAAAAAACAAGCAATAAGAGCATGGCAGACAACAAAAACAAACACCAAAGTTACACAGAAACAAACCACCAACCAAAGAGAAAAGGAACAGATGAAAAATGACAAATGTACAACAAATTAAAGCTAAATAACTACGTAAAATACAGGGGCGCGTGGGCTGCCGCTCGTGTGCCATGCTGACCTATAAAGGCCAGCATGGCACACGAGTGGGTGGGAGTCCAGTACCACACCCCAGCAGCCGCCTCTGTCTCCCTCGTGGGGATGTTCGCTAACACCGCACCAGGTAATAATTTGAAGCCGAGTCGACCGAGGCAATACCGGATTCTCATCGTAGCGTGCAAACCGCTATGCTGCTGCTGCTACCCACACTCTATTCTCTATGGAAAATACAGGCAAATTATATATACACACACACACAGAGATGCCTAAATAAATGATTGTGCAACAACGCAGGGGAAAGAACTATGAAAACATTTACCGGAACGTGCCCCCTCCCGCCCACCATCTCATCAGATCTCTCAAGCTAATCTTGCTTGAGCCTGGACAGCACTTGGATGGGTGACTGCAATACACACATAGGTGCTATAGGCTGCCACGTGCCTATGGCGTGGGGGTGCACGGGGCAGTAGAATGGTATTATTAGATGTTCAGTATTACAGCAGAAAAATACCCAGTGAGCTTGCAAGCTCTTTACGGGACTCCTACGACACAGTAGATACATCCATTGGACGGTGCTACGCTCCGCGGCCTTTGCCAAGCCAGCGCTGACCAACGTCGTCGAAGTACGGTCAAATGAGCCCCCGCGACCCACAGAAGCCCTCATCCAGCAGTGGAGTGCTAAGAGGCCGTGTAACACACACATGTAAGCCACTTGTATGTAAATAAATCACACGTTGGTAATCGTGACTGTTGAGAAAAGTGAGCGGGGACGGACAGTCCATCGCAGGGCACTGGGGGCCTCGTCCAGCAGTGGAGCTGCTGCTTAGAGGGCTGTGTTGAACGAAGAGAGGAAGAACGCTCGACACGGCTACACCCGAAAGAGCATCTCTTGAGAGCAATCGTTAGAATACATTTCTGGAATCAGGAGCACAACGACCCAGAATCGTGACAACTCATCAACTCGGCAGCAGACGGAAACCAAGCATTGCAATCAACAGAGCCCTTTCATCATTTCTCTAATCCACACCTCTTAAATCAGTGCAAACATTACCCGCGCCAATCTCTTTGTTTTTGTTGCAGAAGCTTTAAACACTGGGGGGCCCCGTCTTAAACACGTGGCATTTCAGGAATTTCCCAAACAAACATGTTGGGCAGGGCCAACAGCTTACCAAGACGTTGAGTCATAGGTTACAAAGGGGGCGGCTGGAGATGACAAGCTTGAGGATGAGGGGTTGCCAGCTACTGCGAGCTGAGCCAGCACCCCTGACACGTCTGGGTTCGACCCCGAGTCGACACGGCTGTCGTAAAAGAACAGCTCTTATGAGGTTTTCACGGCTCGATGCTGGTGAATTGCAACGCCGGGCAGCCTGACGCTGCCTCCGACGTGGCAGAGGAGGAACGCCCGACACGGCTATCCAGAAACAGCAGCTGTCGAGAGCGATTCTCATACTTTTGGCTGTTGCAGTTAATCGGTCGAATCATGGCGGTGAGAATAACAATAATAATAGCATTTTATATAGCGCCTTTCACCCGAGGGTCACAAAGACCTTACTCGGCTGTGGGATTATCGCAGCCGAGTGCTCGCGGAGAGTTATCGTCCATCCATCCATTTTCAGAAACCGCGTAATCCTATACAGGGTCGCGGTGAGCCGGAGCCCATCCCGGCAGACACAGGGCGCAAGGCAGGGGAACACCAAAGATG
>JAZEWU010000008.1:643583-655966 GCA_036362915.1 Geotria australis | reverse complement strand
ACGGTACAGTCTAACAATTACAAACACGCTGCTAAATCCGACGGCGAAATGAGGCTCGCTCTAACGCGTCAAAAAAAGTCAACAGCTGCCACAAGCTGTAATGCCGCTTGCAGTTTAAAAACAACACACAAAGATCCCCATACAGCGTCTAACACACTCGGGTCAAGTGTCGTCAGCGACCAACTATAAAGGCCGACACGGCCCACGAGGGGGTAGGTGGCCAACACGACACCTGGCCGCCTTTGTCTTCCTAGTGGTGATGTTTACACCCCACAGCAGGTACTTATTCGAGGCAGAGGCGACCTAGGGGAGGCCCAGGACCAATTTCGAAAATCGTTACCGGTGTTGGCCATGAGTGGGGAAACCCTACAGACACACGACGACAACCAACAACAAAAAAACACCACTCGCCACTAAGTGGCAGTGACGTCCCCACGGTGTTCATGCCAGGCCACACGCACCAGGCCACGGGAAGTGTCGAAGGCTCGCCGACAGGAGGTCATGGGACACGCCCAGGTGCCATGGGCTGACTGACGTGACCGGCAGAGGAGGCACCAGCTGTGCTCCCTACTGTGCCAACTCGCTGTTTTAGCCACACAAACACAAAGATCCCACGCATGGCCTTAGCCGACTGTGGGTGTCAAGTGCCGTTAGCGAGCACCTATGAAGGTCGACACAACACACGAGGGGGGTGCATGACCAGCAACCACGCCCGTGCTCCTGTGTCTCCCTAGAGGCAACACACACGAACCTGGTCCTAGTAGGGAGCCCTAGGACCAGTGCTGGCTGTGAGCGGGAATCGAATTTGGGTGGCTAGGTTTGTAGCCCAGCGCACTAACCACTGCTCCCCACAAAACACACACACACAAACACAACACACACACAGTGGATGCAGCAGCAGGAGGAGGTCGCGTTGCCGGATGCTCGTTATTTATGAATGGGCCGTGCGTATCGATTGCTGTGAATGAGCGGAAACGCAATCGGATGCAGCTGCCAGCTCTCGCGCGCTCACCATCTGTCAGCTGTCATCCGTCACTGGGGATCCTCGTTATTGTGTGTGTACTGTGCGTGCGTGTGTGTGTACTGTCAGTGAGGTGTGGTAACTCGGTGCTTAGCGCGCCGGGTTACAAACCTGGCGACCCGAGGTTCGATTCCCGCTCACGTCCAACGCCGGTGACGATTTTCTGAACCGGTCCTGGGTCTCCCCTGGGTCGACTCGGCCTCAAATGAGCACCCGGTGCCGAGTGTAAACATTGCCAATAGGGAGACAAAGGAGGCCGGGCGTGGTGCTGGCCACTCACCCACTCGTGTGCCGTGCTGCCCTTTATCGGTGCTACTCGCTAACAGCACTTGACCCTACAGTATGTTAAGGCTATACGGGGGAATCTTTGTCTTTTTGGGCGTGCACAAGCCCCGTTGCTTGGAACACGCCCCACGCAGGAGGGCCTTCCATATTGCGTACACTGCACAGGGTGGTCCACATGTCTTGTGACCTCAATTTCATTCAACATTGTTTTCCTTTGCTCATTCATTTCTGGTATAGATAAACATCATGTATCTCGGACGACTGATAACATGAGTTCATTAACTATTGAAGTACGGTTTGTGGCGAGCGTGCGGGGCTCGTGAAAGATCGCGAACAACATGCGGGTCACAAGACATCTGGACCACCCTGTACTGTGCACGTCAAATAGTTGTTAATAATGTATTACATTTGTATAGAAGCGCCTTTCACCCAAAGGAGCTGCCGGAAACCACAGAGAGGTGGGGTGGGAGGAAGTCACGTGGTCAACCGGCGCCAACCCGCCAGACACCGCGTCTCAATATATTTTACGATGTATCGGCCAATTAAGTAGAGTGGTTATTTTTCAGTTGTGGGAGAAAAGCGAGAAACCAGCAGGACACCCACACATAACAGGTGTAATTGTCGCATATCCGCCCTGACCAATTAATCACCCACGCACGGTGCAGTATTTTACGCACGGTGGTGTCCATTTTCATTCATTCAGTCATTCATTACAAACTAGCAGGGGCGACCGGGCGTTGCCCGGGTAAATTTGATCGTAACTGGGGATAAGCCGCTTATCCATCCATCCATTTTCAGAAACCGCTTAATCCTGTACAGGGTCGCGGTGAGCCGGAGCCTATCCCGGCAGACAAAGGACGAAAGGCAGGTGGAACACCGAGCATGGGACGCCAGTCCATCGCAGGGCGCCTGGGGAAATTTAGTCCGTACGCCAATTAACCTGGCAGCGTGTCTTTGGACGGTGGGAGAAAACCGGAGTGCCCGGCGAAAACCAAGCCGCTTATCCAAAGTGCGTACTGTAATGGAGGCGGTGCTTATCGTAACTGGGTATTGTTTATAGCAGGCCGCTGGGACCGAGTGGCATCGTTCTGCGAAGTTCCCGCGCAATTTGGCGAAGTCTATCGTGATCAAACAATGAAGCACAAAAGGGCTTACGATTATATAAGGATAGATACCAGCTTAATCCTGCGGAGGGTCACAGTGAGCCCGAACCTATCCCGGCAGATGCAGGACACACGGCAGGGCTTAATAGCAACGTTTGATCTTACACCGGTGAGACAAGGCCACAAAGAAAGCAGTCTTTGGTGTTGGCCAACCAGTATCAGGGACAATGTGTACATTGATGGTTGCTCTTCTAAGCTGCTCTTTTGGAATAGCCGTGTCGAGCGCTCTCCCTCGCGATGTTTCACCTCCCACATTGGAAGCATCCTCAGGCGTTCTGAGGCGAAAAGTCGAGGCGGAGAGCGCTCGACACGGCTATCCCGAAACAACAGCTTCGAAGAGCAACCACCGCGAATCGAGCCGTGAAAACCGACATCGGGTACAATGTCTACACGACCAAAGCGTATTTGTTTGTATTGAAAACTAGACGCCTTGTAAGGGGGTGTCTATTCGGTGTTTGAACATCTAAATAGCTGTATTATCGTCCATGCCACATTGCAAACGCCACAGAAGCCCGAACATGCCACCAACACGTCCGCGTTTCACGAATCTCATCACAGCACACCTGAATCGATAACTCGCATCACCGAGGCAAACAATGAAGTCACGCTCAGAGGCGATTGTATTTTGTCCGCTGCATTACTCCCGACGTAACATTGACATCTCATCCGAACATTATCGTAGAGGAAGGGTTCGCGTGTTCTCGTGAACGCAATGGCTGTCACCTGCAGTCAAGCACTCCTGCTAGGATTTCCCCTGGTCAACAAGTCCGGAGTCTAGCGCTCCTGTTAGGGTCTCCCTTGGTGAACAGGTCTGGAGTCTCACACTCCTCGCAAAGAGATTGGCGAATGACTCAGAGGCGCGAGGAACCGCAGAGAGGCAGGGGAGGGGGAAGGCAGTCACGTGCTAAGCCGGCGCCAACATTTTCCAAGACACCGCTTTCCCTTATATACTTAGATGTTATCAGCCAAATTACGAGATTTTTGTTTTTAACCTATGGGAGAAAACACGAGTACCCAACGAAAACCCCACGCGGACACGGAGGGACAACACGCAAACTTGACGCGGGAAGGCGGCCACCCTGAGCCGGGAATCGAACCGAGCAACTTCTTGCTGCGGTGCGACCCCGTGCCGCCCAAGATCGAACCTTCGCATCGCAACGCGTTACACAAGGCGCGCTCTCTCGAGCGAGCGAGCGGACGGGGGGAAGGAGGCGGAGGAGAGGACGTGCGAGGCGAGGGCGGGCGGTGTGGGAACGATCCGGGGCCAAGCGTGGGAAGGTAAACAGAGCGGCGCGCTATGCCGCGCAGCCGTGTTACAGTTGTACGCGCCGGGCAGGGGTCCCCACCGTCGGCTGTACGGGGCAGCGGCGACGCCAACAACAACTTGGTAAACGTGGCGGTTTGTTTCGCGAGCATGACCGCTGCCAATGAGACCCCAGAAGGTCAAACGCGGGTCGGTGTTTGCGTTCACAACGGACGGTCACGGCCAACTAGTACACTCATTCATATTAGTCAGCACCCGCTGAATCATCGTAGTGGTGCTTCTTAACCTCTATTATAATAATAATAATTAACAATAATTATTTTACATTTATAACGCACACGTATTCATTCAATGTCGAAGATATTAATTTGACGAGAGAAGGACTCAGAGGCGTAGCGAGGAAAGCGCAGAGAGGTGGAGGAGGCAGCCAGGCGGTTTGCCGGCGCCATATTGCCACGCACTGCTACCTATATATTATGAGGTTATCGGTCAAATAATTAATGAGTGGTTTTTTTTTGTCATTCATTCATTGGTCAGTACCTGCTGAATCATCTAGAGCAGTAGTTCTTAACCTCTACCGCAGCCTGCACCCCTTTTGTTCTCAAAATATGTTCTCAAACCCTTGTTACTAAATAAATGCATAGTTCAATACATATATAAATACAATACAATAAAAATAATCGGGCATGTCTCGCAGCCCCAGCAAGGGCATCTCTCGCAGCCCCAGGGGGATGCGTCCACCCCAGGTTAAGATCTACCGCTGTTCTAGAGGGTCGTGGTGAAGCCGGAGTCTATCCCGGCAGACGCAGGGCACGAGGCAGGGCTATACCCAGGATGGTACGGCCAGTCCATCGCAGGGCACCGGGGGGTGAATTTGTCAGCAGGTCAATCAACCTAGACAGCAGTGTGTGCGTTTCGACTGTGCTAGGAAACCGGAGCACCCGCGAAAAGCCGTGCCGCGAGAACGCAAACTCCGCACAGAGGCGACACACGAGCCGGGAATCGAACCGGGCTATTCTTGCTGCGAGGCGGCCAATAGACGGACAGACTGACTAATCACCATCACGATGACATCGTGCATTAATCACAGCGCGCCTCACACTCCGTACAACACGGGAGAGGACGGGGAACGGGGCGATCCGTTTATAGCCGGGCAGTAGCGGTGGCCGTGGCGTATGGCTACGAACGTGGCCTGTGACCTCGCGCCGTGAAGCCAGCAGCGGAGGGTTGGTGGGTCGTCGCGCGAACGTTGCGAAGCTCCCTCCGCGTGGGCGCCGAGGAGGGAGCGTATCCCAGCTCGCCAGGAGGAGGTCGTACAGCCGAGTGCCGGTTGCGTGATCGTTATGTGACCGTTTCCCGTTTCTTTACACGGTTCTTTGCATTTTTATTGAACTCTGCAAGGTCTTTTGAGCTGCAGGGGTCGGGTAGTAGAGCGCAGTGCTCCATAGTATGGTCTGCTTCTCCACGTACACAAAACCCACAATGCCCTCCGCAAGGACTTCGCCAGGAGGGGTTCTGTTGGTGCAATAGTCTTGCCCGCGATCTCGGCCAGAGAGGTAAACAAACGGGCACGCGAACCTCCCGCATGACGCGATGGTCACGGATCTGGACGCGAGACGACACACTACGGCCCCTAACCCCTGTTTGGCAGCGCGAGAGGAATTTCTCATCACAAAACACGCACACACACACAGCACACACTACACTCGCGGTTATTTCCCACGCTGTAGCCGCTGCATTGAGCAGCACCGGTTTTTGGATGTTATCATCAGAGAGTGGGAGCCTCTGGCTGTGCGGCTTTTGCCAGCTCGATAACAGCGCGCCAGCCACGAATGTGCCCGTGGCTGGCCTCGAACAATAAGCACCCAGTGTGATGGCGCCTGTGGGGTTGGGAGAGCGCTGGCGCAGTTGGGTAGCGCGCCGCGTGATTTGAAACCAGCTTGCGTAAGTCACGTCAGTTTCACCGCGTTTGCTACGTGCGAGTTTTAACGCACACCCCTGGAAGGTGGTGTAAAGGTTAACGCGCCGAGCTACAAACCCTGCGACCAGAGTTCGTTTCCCGCTTACGGCCACCCAACACCGGGGAGGATTTTCATGAAGCGGTCCTGGGCCTTTCCCCGAGTTCGACTCGGCCTTAAATAATGAGTATGTGGTGATATTATTTATTATTGTTCATCCATCCATTTTCTAAACTGCTTGTCCTGGTGAGGGTCGCGGTGACAGCAGTCCAAGGAGAGTGGACCAGACATCCCTTTATAAAATATATATTTTTTAAAAAATATATATATATTATAAATAGTGTGTATAAACATAGCCACGAGGGAGACAAAGGTGGCTGAGTGTGGTGCCGGCCACCCACCCACCGCTCGTGCACTTGACCCTATAACGTCTGCACTGTAAACTGGAAGCCAAAACAGACGCTTTATGGTGTCATGTGATAAATTTCCCACGTCACATTATCGCCTGCAGCCCACGTGGACAGTGCGGCAGATGCCTCCTAACTCGGGGGCGAGACACACATGCAACTGCTGTGCAGCACGGCGACAACAGTGAAAGAAACACCGCACAGATGCACACACGAGTCTGCACACTAATCTCCACACAGAACGGCGCCCGAGGTGGGACTAGAACCGCCTCGGGGCAGGACTTCTCTTTGCGAGAAGCAGATGTTGCCACCACTGCGCCCAGCATAAATGCAACAGCGTCACGGCGCAATGGGGGGGGGACTCAATTGAAGAAACGTATTTATGCCGATAGATGGGACAGAGGATGTTGCAGCCCTTGAAAGCACCCATCGATGTTGACGACCGCAGCTCTAACGTGGAACGAGCAGCTGTGCATGTGCGTCACACGACGCTGAAGGGAGGGGGGGGGAGACCTCGTTGTATTATAAGCTGCAAACCGAGCCAGCGGATAAACAAAGGCGGACAAAACGCAGCTCACGTGGCGGCCCCCGTTCCGTGCGTCGATGCGTCCGAGTGTCTGGTTACGGTAGCTGGCGCACGAGGCAGCACGAGGCAAAGGCAAAGATCCCCCGTGTGACCTTAACGGGGATTCCAAGGCGCAAGTGCTGTTGGCGAGCAGCCGGACAAGGCACCGCATCCGCTCGCTACTTTCACGGCTTCGAGGTCAAACATGAGCCGCGTTATAATGGTAGTAAAACAGTTTGCCACATGTCAATTGACGCCGACTCCTGCTGGTCGGTGGGGGGGAAGAAAGCGTCGGCACACCTATCTGATCTTCTTCTTTGCGATTCTTCGAAGCACGATGGTCAGCTTCTGGACATTGTTGTCTTTCAGCTCCTCGGCTTCGAAGTGTTTGGTAGAATTCGCGGGCAACACCAAGTATTAGCTGACAGGGATCGCGACGTGAACGCTTCTACCTTGACCCCCGTCATGAAAGCCTTCACGTTAAAGTTAAAAGCGGTATTTATTATTATATAGTGACTTATTTTGTGGCGGTCATGTACAGTACATTGTGATCCCAGGATGAAGGGTGCTATATAACTCTACCACCGAATAAAAATAATTATTAATGTTATTTGTCACGATGCCAGATCGAGATTCCTGTCAATAACACAAACCGCGACTCGTCGCAGGTTAATGCCAACAAGCTCCCCTGCAGGCACTTGGCTGCAGGGGAGCTCGGGGGTGGTGGTGGGGGGAACGAAACGTCGGTCAACACGCCCCACAACACGCGACGACAACCGAAAAGCACTTTCTTCACGCGAGCGCTTTGCCAACCGCGCCAAGCGCGCACATCTACGCCTCGCTGGAACCTTCTAGGATTGTGTAAGAGCGAGGCTGCGGAAATGACCATACATTTCCAGTAATTCCTGACTACACAGACGTTATGGACAAATCCATATGCCTCGTGACTTTTTTACGAGCGCGGCGCAAGTGGAAAATTTGATGGCGAAATGTCAATAAGATGCATTTGTTATCGATTGGGTGGTCCAAATGTAATGTGACCCCCATTTAAGTGACCCCCCCTAATATTTGTTTTGGCTTTGGGGATTATTTTTTTTTATCCACGAATGGTGTCTCGAAAGAATGCTATACAGGACAGCAGAAGGATTGAAAGAGGCTGTGTGACGAGTGGGTTTGCTCAAGCAGGCCTGGCAAAGTTGCGTAAAATTATCCCTTGAAAAGAAAATGCTTGCTGCTTCTCGTACAGACTTACTGGACCCTTAACAAGGACATCGTTAATATCTACAGTCATGACACGTAATAAAGTTTATGTATCATTTGTACACTGCTTACATTACAGTTTCACGACCTTTCAGTGTATTCGAAGCAGCCTTAATCATTTGATTTTTGTTGCTTTGGTTTTTATTGTTTTTTTTCTGTCGTTGTTGACATGCCGTTCTCTCCGCGGCCCTTGTGCAGCGCTTTGTGACCCTCGGGTGAAAGGCGCTCTATAAATGCTAGTATTATTATTATTATCGCCGTGTTCGTGGCGCGGCCTGCCAACCGCTGCGCCGCCACTCAGCACTAACCGCGCTCACACGCATGCAGAAGCGTGTCGGCAGATTTCACCCAATGCCACCGTCGCTTGTTCGCGAGCCCACGCATCAACATCATCGTTGCGTCACCGTCGTCCTTGATGGCCCAACCCGTCGCCAACGGTACGCCGTGTCCACATCGGTGACGTCAAAACGTTGCCTGCGTCCAAACTGAAGCAACATTCTGGTCGAGCGCATGGCCAGTGAGGACATCCTCTTATATATATATATAATAATAATAATAATTTATATAGCGCCTTTCACCCGAGGGTCACAAAGCGCTGCACAAGGGCCGCAAAGAAGACGGCATGTCAACAACGAAATAAAAAACCAACAAAAAACCAAAGCAACAGAAAATAAATGATTAAGGCTGCTTCGAATAGACTGAAAGGTCGTGAAACTGGCAATGTTAAGAGCGGCAACATTCTGCCAGCGTCCCCTAAGATGGCCGTCACTTCCTTCAAGACAAACACGGAGGGAGACAGGGAGGGAGGGCGAGCGACAGGGAGAGACACAGGGACACAGAGATGGGAAGACAGAGAGACAACAGACACGAGGGGGAAACAACGCCAATCCAAACTAAACAATCAACATTGAAGCACAAGAACACACACATAGACACACGCAACAGAAAAAACACGCAGCCACCCACAACAACAAAAATAGAAATATATACAGGTTGACATATTTACGCAGCGGTCTTGAAATTGTAATTTTCGTCGAAGTCAGGGTTTTATAGTGGTTTTCTGCTACTGGTGTATATTTTTCTGTTGTAACTTGCTTACCCCTTCCCTGCTGGACAACTGTTAAATCGAGCTACATGGCTCAGCGTTTCCTTCCAGCTTAAATAAAGATTGACTGAACGACCTGACTGTACTGATGTAGGTTTTCACGGCTCGATGCATGATGGTTGCTTTTCAAAGCCGTTCTTTCGGGATAGCCGCGTCACTGACGACGGAGAGAGTCTCGCGTAGCCTTCGTAGGACATGGTGGGTGGTGGATTTCATGGTCCAGAGAGTCGTAGGCCTTTAAATATATCTGAATGCATTCCATGCATTAGTACCGTAGTGATAACCGATAACCGGCTGAAGTAAATAGAGTTTATCTCTTCTCGTGTGAAAATCCAACTCAGGGGGGGTATGCCGTTCTCTCCACAGCTCGGATTTTGAAAAAAAAAAAACCCCAAAAAGAAATTGTTGCTGATTTTCCGTGCTCTGCGGTTGTTGATATGTCGTTCTCTCTGCAGCTTTGTGCAGCGCTTTGTGACCCTCGGGTGAAAGGCGCTATATAAATGCTATTATTATTATTATCGCGACAAAAGCTGCTCTGGAGAGCAATTCTCAAGAAAAATCCTTGCACGTGCCAAAGTACCCCAAGAAGGTATGCAAACAAGATCAGTCGGAACCTTGAGTTGCATGGAATTTCACGTCTGTATTGCACTCGGCTTAACAGCAAGCGGCATCTTTACACTGCTGAGACGATGGGAAGGGGCGCAGCACTACGATTCCTGGTTCAAACCAATACAGCACTGGTGGCAGATCCTCCACTGGAGCAAACCATACAGAGCCCCTTAACAAGTCGGGTTTCCACCTGTCCTGTTTATTTTCCCAGGATCGTCCTGCTTACTTGAGGTGGGGGGGGGCTGGTTCTGGGAAATGTGGACGTTTTCACGGTCCAAGTCATTCATTCAAAGTCTGGGTTTTTGCCAGTTACACAGGGTACAGCACAGTACTCCCTCTCTCTCTCGCGCTCGATGATGGATAGATGGCAGATGTTTAATATTACAGGAGAAAATACCAGGTGAGCGCTCGCAAGCTCTGAAAGAGGTGGGATTCCTGTGATCCAACGAAAGTGAAAAATAAACGACAAACTGTTTAGGCCACGCACGATATGCCCCGGTAGTTTGTGGATTCGAGGTGGAAACTTAATTTACAAGGTATATTTTACCTACTGGGCGGCACGGTGGCGCGGTGAGTAGCGCTTCCGCCTCACAGCAAGAAGGTCCCTGGTTCGAATCTCGGCTCGGGGTGCCTTTCTGTGTGGAGTTTGCATGTTTCTCTCCCCGTGTCCGCGTGGGTTTTTGCCGCCGGGCACTCCGGTTTCCTCCCACCGTCCAAAGACACGCTGCCAGGTTAATTGGCGTACTGACTAAATTTCCCCAGGCGCCCTGTGATGGACTGGCGTCCCATCCTTGGTGTTTGCCTGCCTTGCGCCCTGTATCTGCCGAGATAGGCTCCAGACCCCCCCCCCAAGACCCTGCACAGTATTCTGCGGTTACCGATAACAGGTGATGAGACGATTAACAACTGCGGCCGAGTACCGTGGCTGTGGCATGCGTGCCCTCCGTAACCTTGACCATCCAGACAAGACATGCCACGCTCCCTTTGGTTCACAGAGACGCGACGTCGCCCACCCTGCCCCGTTCACCCTGGCGAACATCAAGTACTGTGCAACGAACTGCAGTCGGTTGCCCGTGCTGCCAACTTCACCCTTGATCCACATCAGCTCAGGCAGTATGGTCTCCAACCAGTCGATCGCGATTGACATAGTAGACCCTTAAACATCTTGCAAAACATAGACCGAGTGAGGGAAAAGCCAATGTTCTGTATGGTGGCTGTATTTAAACGGGTGGTGGCCGTGGGGTCGCAAATTCAAAATAGAGCTAATTGTTAGCGCTCTTGCTTAAGAGCGAGTGTGTCGCATCGCGTGCATATTTGTGGATTTACTGAAGGAGAAAGTTTGAGCGTAGAACTCGTGCTGCGTGTAGATGCTGAAAGTGAACGTGTGTTTAAACAGCTTGGATACCACTGAGCTAATAGTGCCTAAAGTCCATCAGCCGACAAGATTTCCACACCAATTAATATGGTCCCCCCCCCCCCAACACGAAATGCAAAGTTGAAGGAATGGCCCTAACATACTGTAGGGTCAAGTGCTGTCAGCCAGAACATATGTAGGCCAGCACGGGACACAAGGGGGGTGGGTGGCCAGGACCATGCCCGGCCGCCTTTGCCTCCCGAGTGGCAATGTCTCCACACGGAACCATGTACTTATTTCAGGCCGAGTCGACCTAGGGGAGGCCCAGCACCGGTTCTGAAAACACCTCACTGGTGTTGGTGGCCGTGAGTGTGAATACAACTGGTGTTGACAGGTGCGTAGAGCAACGCGCCACCGCTGCACCCGACCCACCCCAAACAACGCACAGACGAGGTTGGTTTGTGAACATGGCCAACACACATTTCATACGCGTGAGCTAATTGCAGTGGCACTGGGTTTCAATGTAACGCGTGGGAGAGATAGATCTGCTTAGTGGGAATTACAATCTCTGAAAAGCGCCCGTTGTAATCGACACAACGTGATAAACTGTACGCGAGTCCAGTTACAGTACCTTTGTTTCAGTGAGTTTGTTTACATTTAAGCTGGAAGGAACTATTGAGCTATGCAGCTCCTTTTAACAGTGGTTACAACATGTCAGGGCACCGCGGGCAATTTAGTCAGCAGGACAATTAACCTAGGCAGCAACATGTATTTCGACTGCGGGAGGAAACCGGAGTACCCGGCGAAAACCCACGCGGACACGGGGAGAGTCTGCAGTGATCGAACCCAGGTCTTCTGGACCTGAGGCGGCACCACGCCAACGTGCCGTTTATCGGAGAGCAGTCGTAACAAGTGGGTTATTTCCATTGAGATATTGTTTCCAAGTGCATTTCACGTAACAAATACACAAGACGCGTGTGTGTGTACTGGCTATTCTGGTTAAATCCAGCCGAGGTGCAGCGTGAGACTGAAGTCATGTGGACGCGTTGTCAGCGCTTATCAGAATGGCAGCCATCTGAAAGTGCAATCGACAATCGTGCATGACTGCCAGCTTGCACCATCAACACGCTCACGTCACACGGAAACTATCATCACCATCGTTAGACAGTTGCAGCATCAGCAATGTCACCAAAGATGACAAAGACAAAGATCCCCCGTATAGCCTTAACAGACTGTACCACCACCACCACCGTCATCAACTCTCCAGAAGCAAACTTGCTAGCTTCGTCACCACCAGCAGCATCACCACGGCAATGCCAGTGGCAACATCAAGGTAGAAGCGTTCACGTCGCGATCCCTGTCAGGTAATACTTGGTATTGCCTGCGAATTCT
>JAZEWU010000008.1:612752-623713 GCA_036362915.1 Geotria australis | reverse complement strand
TTGATGCGAGTGGCCGGAGTAGTGATGCGAGGTATTTAGGGTGTCCTGTGCATATTGCGCGGTGGCATATTATTGCAGTTTTATAAGTGATGCGTTTGTGGATGGGTAGCCAGTGTAGAGTCTCCATGAATTTTGTGGTTGGTTGGTCGCTCGCTTTGATGTTGAGGACCGCACGTGCTAGGTTGTTCTGAAGACGTTACAGTTTGGCACTGTTGTTTCGTGATTGCTGTGAGTATTGCGTTGCAGTAGTCAAAGCGGCTGGCGATGAGGGTGCAGGCGATGGTCTGTGCTGTTCGGGTAGAGATTAGTGGACGGATTTGCCACAGTGCTCGTAGGTGGTAGTTGCAGGATCTGGTGATGTTGTTTATGTGGGTGCTGAAAGTGAGTGTGGGGTCTAGTGTTGTTCTCAGAATATTTAGATGAGCTGACGGTGCAATGTGAGAGTCGGCGATGCAGAGATGTTGCTGGAGTTGAGTATTGGCGAGGCGCTTGCTCGTGCTGATATATATTGTGACTGATGTATTAGGGTTGAGGAGGAGCTTGTTGTGCTGTAGCCAATTCTTTAGTGCTGTTGTGCAGGATTCTAGGTTGCTTGTGTTGGCAGGTGAGGTAAGGGTGGTGTAGAGTTGGATGTCGTCGGCGTAGGAGTGGTGCCGTTTGCCGTGACTGTCAATGAGGCGGCTGAGTGGTGAAATGTAGGCGGTGAAGAGTAAAGGTGATAATACGGAGCCTTGTGGGACCCCGCAAGTGGATGTAGTGATGGGTGTTGTTGAGGTGCCCATTTGATAAAAGTTGGTCTGGAAGCGAGAAAGGAGGTGATAAGGTTGAGTGCAGTGCCAGTGATGCCGAAGTTGGTAGAGAGACGCTCCAGGAGCATCTCGTGGTTGAAGGTGTCGAAGGCAGAGGACAGGTCGAGGGAGATGAGTGCTGCCGTGGGGCCGGAGTCTATCAGGGTGAGGAGGTCGTCTAGTATTTTGACGAGTGCGGTTTCGGTTGAGTGTGCTATGCGGTATGCGGATTGAAATGTGTTGAAATTGGGCGAGGAGATTGAATGCTTACGCGCCACGCGTCGTACGATGTACGTATTGTAATTTTCGTGTTTGCAGACGGCAAGAACAAAGGCTGCCACGTTCCCGAGGTCTTCAAGCTGACGGTGGTTCCAACGCAGGCCGAGTACAAGCCGGGCGACCGGGTGGTATTCCGCTGTCCCAACGGCCTCTACCCGTTGCCTTGGGGCAGCGTGTGCCTTCCCTCCGGCCACTGGGAGTCCATCACACAATGCATGGGTAAGCGATTGGTGGAGGCTGAGCGTGGGCGAGTGGCGGAGAGTCGAGGAGCTGGACCGGCGCCGGCCGGCAGGGCCGGTCGGCGCGAGGACGACAGGCCCGCGCTCTTGGAAGGTCGAGAGGTCAAGTCCGGGCAGGGGAGCTCCACTCGGTATCGTTGGCCACCTGCGGACCTCTCGGGACCTGTGCTCGTGTTGTGAGCCATAGAATCGTGCAGAGATCCGCAGTGCTGGCACGGAGACACGCAGACTAGCATGGAGACACGCGGACTAGCATGG
The DNA here is from genome assembly GCA_036362915.1 of Geotria australis. Classification (NCBI taxonomy): domain Eukaryota; kingdom Metazoa; phylum Chordata; class Hyperoartia; order Petromyzontiformes; family Geotriidae; genus Geotria; species Geotria australis. The sequence goes on along the minus strand of JAZEWU010000008.1, from coordinate 622,149 downwards.
AGACACGCAGACTAGCACGGAGAGCTATAGGCTCATTGTGGACATGAGCTCACGCTGAGTAATAGACTCAGATACTGTATTCGAATTCGATTCGATTCTTCGAAGTGTGATGGTTATATGACAGTTTCCCATTGCAACAAGTTCTTCTTTAGTTGCAGACAGCCCTTCAACATTTAGAGATATAATAGTCAGTGCTGGCCTTAAAGGCGGGCACTGGCCTCTCTTCTTGCTCCAGACTGAGGTGCTTCTGGCATCTGTTGAGCTTCTGGACATCGTTGTCTTTCATCTCGGCTTCAGATACTGTAGAGAGCCGCAGACTTGCACAGAAGCTCATAGACAAAGACAAAGATCCCCCGTATAGCCTTAACAGACTCGTAGGCTTTCATGACCAATGTTATCCATAGTGAAGCTCTGTTTATGAGTTTAGGTCATTTGAAAAAAGTATGTAAGTGTAGTGCACCCGTCGATATGTTGGATATGTTGGAGCGAGCACACACAGCACTTACCTTAAAAGCCTGAGGCTTCTGAGCTGGGCAAGGCCTCGGCTAGCAAGTTTAAGGCGCTAGTTTTGGACTTCCAATATAACGATTAGCAGCAAATACGCAAACTAAATATTAGCACGAACATGAAATGTAAAGACAACAACAAGAATTAACTGGGTAAGTTAACTTTTCAGGCGATTGTGAGAGCTGCTCAGACGAACGTCACGGCACGTGTCCCTCACTCCTTAGTCCTTCCTGCGTCGCTCGCTCTGACCTTTTAGCTGCCACCTGACCTCCCTCCCTCCCTCCTCGTCTCCCTCACTTCCCTCAACCCGCCTCCCCGCACAGAGCGGCCGGTGTGCGTGCCTCCCAAGCCGCCGGCGCAAGTCGTCCTGGCGGAGCGAGCGCCGCAGCCGCTGTACCAGCCGGGCGAGGGGCTCACCTACTCGTGCGCCGCCGGCTGGAAGCTGCCGCCGGTGGCCGGTCGCCCGCAACCGATAAACGACGCGGTGCAGTGCACCGGCGGGCGCTGGGGGGACTTCAAGTGCGTGCGCGGCTGACGGGACCGTCGCCGGGCGACGCGAGAACGGGGCTGCGCGTGATCGAGTGGCCGGGTCCCACCGCTGCCGCCGGGCGCCGGTCGCGAACGGACCCACGCATGACGGAGACGCTAACCTCGTGTCCTGGTTTCGGTTTTTTTTTCTCTCTTCCTGGGATCGTCGTCCTCCTTCCTGTTTGCAGATGCCGCTGTGCCGCTGGGAAAATCTGTGTGTTATCTCGGGACAAGGCGTTTATTTGGGGGTTTTTTTCTCGTTACACAGGGTTACCGGTCCCCTCGCGCTCTCTGATTCCGTTTACCCCGCGCATGGAATATGTCAAGGTTTTTGTGCCTTTGAGGTGGTGGCTGTAGTGACAGAAGATATGACGTGCTTGACGATAAAAAATAGAAGGCTTCATTCTCTCTCTGGCAATGTTGTCGTTACTCCGTTGTCCAACGCATCAGTGTCGTAATGCCGGAAAATCGTTTTTTCTCATTTTATCATCTTTATACCGGCACAATAGGTCCCCATCGTTATGCTTGACGAGTTGAGGCGAAGCCATTTAACGACTGTCAGGTCAGCTCTTTAAGACAGGCGCAATTTTTTTTTTTTCAGGATTACGAGAAAGGAAATGAACGTGTAGGCAAGCTAGGACTGACGAACGCACTCGCAGGGCTGTTCAGTGAGCGATCCGGCCCCCACTGACACCCCGATCCCCCAACTCCTCCCCTCACGGTGCAGCAGCAAGATGACCCCCAGCGGGTTCGGCTCACGTTACATCGCCGCGACCTGTGACATGTCACGCGACATCGACAGGGAGTTGACGCTGCAGCACCACCCATCATCCAGCCCCCCTTCTCGGATTACGTTGCAGGAAAGGAGTCAATGACTTTGGCTAAAATAAAAATGCGTTAATTAAAGTGCGAATCTACACAAAACCCGCCACACTATTACGCTGTTAATGATTTCACTTTTATTTGTAACATAACGGTCCTCACTGGTAAAGCTGCTCGATGAACGGTGACAGATTAATCATCTGCAAAATAAACGTTAATGCCAACACCAATGATGCTCTCACTACATTGTTCCAGACGCGTCATGCCCAGATAACAGTGAGCTTTGTAACCGGTGCATACCACTCACAACTGTTCAGAACAGCGTCTCTCGTGTCTATGTTGCTGGTTTAAACGGCCCCGATCCCGGTTGACCTGGGTTGGGCGATTGCCCCCTTTAGTCGGAGGGTCTTCGGATCGTTATTTGTCTGGAACCTCCCCCCAGACCTAGCAGGAGTGCTAGTTTCCAGACCTGTTAATCGAGGGAAACCCTAGCTGGACTCCAGACCTGTTCACCGAGGTAGACACTAGCAAGGGTGCTAGATTGCAGATCTGTTCACCAAGGAAGAACCTAGCAGGAGTGCTAATTTCCAGTTCTGTTCACCAAGGGAGACCCTATCAGGAGTGCTAGACTTCAGGTAACATAGCTCTGGCGTTCATTGGAGCACGCAATCCCCTCCACCACGCAAATGTTACAATGTGCATGAGAACTGCTTTCAAAAGCTGTTCTTTCGGGGCAGCCGTGTCACTGAGCCCTCTGCCTCTCTCCTTCGCGACATTTCGCCTCCCATGTTGGAGACATCCTCAGGCGTTTTGAGACTCCAACGCGGGAGGGAAAACATCGCGAAGAAGGGGGAGGAACCTAGCTATCCCGAAATAGCAGCTCTCAAGAGCCACGATTCGGAAACGCGAGGTCGCATGGCGGCATGGTGGCGTGGTGGAGAGCGTAGTGTCGTGAAGCCTAGGCTCGTGCACACGAGTGTACAACGTGCAACTAGTGCCGCGGACTGTTGAATTAACCCACTCAACGGGGGGGGGGCCGGTTCTTTGTTTCTAGCGGGATGTCTGATCTCGACCGGGGAATGTGTATCTCGCGTAACTCCGGCTCGCCTCGTTCGCTTCCCCCCTCCCCGGGGCTCTCTCTCTCTCACTCCACAACACGGATACGCGGTGCACATGGCTTGGTTTCGCTACGGATTTTACAGGTGAACCTAGCCTGGCACTGTTAGGGTATCACAGTCCGAACTCATAAAAAGAGCTAGACTATGGATATCCAGCATGTCTTTGCACTGTGGGAGGAAACCGGAAAACCAGGTTTCCCCGGCGAAAACCCACGCGGACACGGGGAGAACCATCCATCCATTTTCAGAAACCGCTTAATCCTGTACAGGGTCGCGGTGAGCCGGAGCCTATCCCGGAAGACACAGGGCGCAAGGCACGGGAACACCAAGGATGGGACGCCAGTCCATCGCAGGGCGCCTGGGGAAATTTAGTCAGTACGCCAATTAACCTGGCAGCGTGTCTTTGGACGGTGGGAGGAAACCGGAGTGCCCGGCGAAAACCCACCCGGACACGGGGAGAACATGCAAACTCCACACAGAAAGGCACCCCGAGCCGAGATTCGAACCCGGGTCCTTCTTGCTGTGAGGCGGAAGCGCTACCCACTACGCCACCGTGCCGCCCACATGGTCAATTACTACGAGGCTAAAGTCTTAAGAAAAGTGTCACTGTCGAAATCCTGCATTAGTTGCTCTACCGATGCTGATCTGTAGAGGGAGGTTGGAGTGATTGAGAGGGAAGGGGGTACGCGAGCAACGTGGGGGTGTGTGTAGGGAAGGAGGCGGTGATGTACAGAGGGAGGGTTATTCTGTGTGCGGAAGAGAAGGCTGCGATTTGTTCACGATGGCCATGAAAGGTGAGCGGAGGCTTCGCTCTCAAACCCGGGACGCGACCCCATGTCGCGCTCTCGTCTCTACCCGTGTCTCTGTCCCGCTCGCCTCCCCGTTGCTGTTGTAAGTAGTGGGGCACAATGTGGGGACCGCCTCCCCTGACCGGGCCGTGTGGCGTCTTAGGACATGATTCTGCTTCTTCTTCTTTGCGATTCTTCGAAGCACGATGGTCAGCCTCTGGACGTCGTTGTCTTTCAGCTCGGCCTCGAAGGAAGGATTGATGTGTGTTTACCGAGTTAATGTCGCATCGCGGTCGCCAGACACAGCGCACAACTTAATTATTATAAATAATAATATAATAATCTACTTTTTGTAACGCGCGGCGCATTTTCTCCGGGCGAGTTTGCGTCCCGCTTGGATTTGAACTTTGAGGGGCACAACGGCGAGAACCTCTCTCCACACGGCGAGTGGCGCCACATCCTGAGGCGATGGCGGGATTGAGATGATCGAGACGATGATGGCTGGTCACACACAATGGTGGCTGTACAGTAGTGATGATGATGCTTGTTATAGTTGATGATTTTGATTGCTGTGAAGACGATGGTGATGGTTGTATGATTTGTAGTTGGTGGTACTGACGTTTGATGACGGTGGTGATTGTGATGATGGTGGTGGTTAGCGCGCTGGGCTACAAACCTGGCCAGCCGAGTTCGAATCCTGCTCACGGCCAACACCAGTGACGATTTTCTGAACCAGTCCCGGGCCTTCCTGAGGTCTACTCAGCCTCAAATGAGTACCTGGTGCGGTGTGTAAACATTCCCACTAGGGAGACAACGGCGGCCGGGCGCGGTGCTCGCCACCCACCCCCTCGTGCGCCGTGCTGGCCTTCATAGGTGCTACTCGCTAACAGGACTTGACCCTACAGTCTGTTAAGGCCTTACGGGGGATGTTTGTCTTTGGCAATGTTTCCACATTCCCCTGACGGGCAGTGTCTGCACATGGCAACCACTGGTGACACCTACCATAAACTGGTGCCATATTTTATCCGCCCACGCTACTGATGGCATAAAGTGCCTCCACCACCCCCTATCGAGGGCATTTGGCCTACTCTTCCACACTGGCCAGACGTCCTCTTGGACTGAGAGGGATTACCCACACTTTATCCTACCACGCGATATTGCCATCGACTGCTATGTACTGATGTAGGTTTTCACGGCTGGATTCATGATGGTTGCTCTTCAGAGCTGTTATTTTGGGATAGCCGTGTCTAGCTCTCTCCCTCGCAACGTTTCGCCTCCCACGTTGCAAGCATCAGGTTAATGTTTCACTTACTTTAAACATTGGCGCAAAATACACAATCTGTGCCGCCACGTGCAATGTAAAGAGGGATCATGATGAAACCTTGAAACAGCTTTAACCATATGATTTCCAAAGCTCCTATGTTAATCGGTGTCGTGGGAGATCGTCACTGGAGGTGGTTTATCTAATGGCCCCACTGGCTGCTGGGATCACTAGCTGGCCTCCCATGGATGTCTTGTCTGCCTTTGCAGCTCTGCTCGGGCTGTCGTTTGGAGGGGCCCTGGGCCTGGTGCTGCTGGGCCTTGCCTGTGCCCTGCCCATGTACAAGTGAGAGAGCACGCCTCACCACACAGAGATGGAACTTAGAACAGTGCCTTTAGTGACGGGAGCATACACATATTGTACAGACACAATGTATATACACACAAGATCCCTCCCCCCCATATAGCCGTAACCGACTATAGAGTCAAATGCTGTTAGCGATCACCTGTAAAGGCCAGCACAGCTCAAGGTGGGGGTGGATGGCCAGCACTACGCCCGGCCGGCTTAGTTTCCCCCAGTGGTGAGGTGTAGTCATTCTGACTAGGAACTCATTTAAGGCTGAGTCGACGTAGCAGAGGCCCTGAACCGGTTCAGATACCGTCACTGATGTTGACCATGAGCAGAAATCAATCTCGGGTAGCTGGGTTTGTAGCGCTAACCACTACCCTAAACATCAAAGAGTCAAAGATCCCCTATTTAGCCTGAACAGACTGTAGGGACAAGTGCCGTTAGCGAGCACCTATGCAGGTCTACACGGCACACGAGGGGGTGGGTGACCAGCACCACGCCCGGCCGCCTTTGACTCCCTAGTGGCGATGTCTANNTCCAGAGCCCCCTTGGCCGCTGTGGAGGCTGCGTACACAGCACCACAGCGTTACCGGCTGGCACCACTGGGAGGTGGGGGTTGTCTTGCCAGCCACCGCTACCCTAAACATACATCCACACACAGACCACCATGAGCCGGGTTTCTTTTACGACAGTTGTGGGCCCTTCTCAGTGAAGGAATATTTGTGTCAGCATCTCAGAGCGCCTACTCATCTCAATCATTCCAGTGGCGAGCTGCAGTTTTTATTTTATTTTAAACCTATAAACCAGGTACACCAGTTCCACATATTTGACAAACATTGCAAACATTGTGATGGTTCTGTTTTGCAGAGATACTTGTGTGATGAGGCTGTCCATTGCCATAGTGATTTTAAGACCAGTAATAGGAAATGAATGCATTTCATATATAGAAAGGCAACAATTTGTGCGTTTTTTTCCCAAAAAGCCATTTTGGCCGCATCATCGTTAAAAATCGCAATTGGCCTTACCAGAAATAAACCAACTGACTCAGTACATTCATGCGCCACTGTTTGAGGAATACTTTAATCAAAAAGACCTCAGTTGAGATCAAATATTTGTAAAGTTACACAAAATACATGAATTAAAAAAAATCCCATCAATATTCATACTAAACTTTAGAATCTTTGTGAAATGTACTGGTTATTCAGCAGGCTGGATTTATACTTCTTTGGTAGCTTTTCAAATGCTCATATAGAAAGACCCTTTCAAGGACAAGGTAATAATATAATAATAATAGCATTTTATATAGCGCCTTTCACCCGAGGGTCACAAAGATACTTCGAATACACCGACAGGTCGTGAAACTGGCAATCTTAATGCCCCAATATCCCAAAACACCAAGTGACGAGCAGATGTTGATTTGACCCAGAGGACGATTGATGTTAAATGGGCACAGATAAAGTCTGCACAGAGATGGCCCCATGGTGCCAGGGTATGCCGGGTTTAACTCTGGCGTCATGCGCGTGTCTCTGCCGCCAGTGTGTTCTGGCCGCTGCTGGTGTTGGCATTTCACGCGCTGGCGCCCGTGCCAGAGCTGGTGTGGCGCCGCGTCCGTTGTGACTCGGATGCAGGGAGCAGCTTGGGCCGAGAGATCACCCTGTTGCTCATCGCTGGCGCTGTCACCAGTGCGTTTGGACTGCCGATCGTCCTCGCTCACGCACATGTGGTAGGGCAAGACCGCCACCAGCACAATCACCGTAACCACACAACAAAACGCCCCCAGCAACATGATTACCAGAAGCACCAAGCCAACACTTCTCAGAATCCATTACCTCCAGCACCGTATCCCTCCATTGCCACAACCACCTCTATGGCAACCACCACCAGAATTGCCACAATGACAAAAATCCCCCGTGTAGCCTTAACAGACCATAGTCGTTAGTGAGAAGCTCTATGAAGGTCGACACGGTGCACGAGGAGGTGGGTGATCAGCACCACACCCGGCCGCCTTTCACTCTTTAGTGGCAATGTTTACACACCACACTAGGTACTCATTTGTCCAGAAGCTAGCCAGCGTGCTTCGAAGAATTGCAAAGAAGATGACCGCACCCACCTGCACAATATGCCTACACCTACACACGCCAATGGAAAGCAATTCTCACACACTTATACCCGCATCACAACCACCTATACCAACAGCAACCGTCCTTCGCCAATAAGTGGCGGTGACGTCACCACGTTGCCTGTGCCAGGCCATATGCACCTTGAGGCCACGTGAAGTGTCGAAGGCTCGTCGACAGGAGGTCACAGGACAGACCCAGGTGTCATGGGCTGCCTGACTGAGATGACCGGCAGATACACCACCTGAGCTCCCTACTGTGCCAACTTGCTGTGCTTTGGCCGCTCGGCTCGCTGTTGTGAGCGTCGCTCCTCCGCCCTCCGTTGTTTCTGGAGGGCGACTGCCTCCAACTGCCCAGTAGCGTCCTTCACGAACCTACTCCACAGAGGTCGATCTTGACACCGCCGGTACCAGTTTTCAGCAAGTCCACCCAGCTCCAGATCCTCCGCCCACCTATACCTTACACACCTACACATACATCATCACATCCACCACGACCTGTGTCGCGCTGCTCGGCACGCGTGGCTGTGTGTGTGCACCCTGTAGATTCAATGGGGCGCGTGTGGGCTCACGCTGGCTGGAAACACCGTCCTCTTCATCACGATCCTCGCCTTCTTCCTCATATTTGGACAAGAAGACGACATCGGCTGGAGTCAATGGTGACCCTCTTTATCCCGGACTCAACATTCCTCTGTAAACATTCGTCTGGATTCTCTTTTGTCACTTTTTGTTGTTACGTTTCTTTAAACAACAAATTGTCACGTGCAGATCTCCTTGGTAGACCCACACACATGTTGGTCTTTAACGTCCCTGGAAAGAGGCCAGAGGTCACCTCCTCCTGCCTCTATCCTCGTCTCCTTGCAACACTGTCCGTGTCCTGGGTTTGGCCAACGTGACGTCTCTTGAGATTACACGGCCAGCCCTTGCCACTGTCCAGGGACTAGTAATTAACCCATCTGAACCACACTTGTTTGAAGTTATAGGCAAGAGTAGTTTGTGGTTGGTACATAAGAGATATGGGAAATGTATTCCAATATATGTTCTTGGGGAAAATGTAAAATGATGTTCAATGTTAAGTTTCTTTGAACGTTTGGCCCACCGTTAATGAGGCTAGGCTGATTCGAAAAACACTAATGTGGGGGTGAGTGATCTGGCTACTAAGGAGATGGGTGACCCATTGGTTGACTCACAATCCTTGAAGTGGCTAGCTAAGAGCACTGCGACTGGAGCGTGTGACTCCCACAATTAGCAGACTGCCCAGTGCAAGCCTCAACGGTAAATTTCCCAAAATGGTTTACACTTCGTGCCTTTCCTTTATAGCAGCGGCTGTTGCATCCATCCCTCGCCTCCTTATACATTATCTCCATGTTTAATCCCATGGGAATCCTTAGTAGTGCTTGGAAACACTAGGACACCCTGCACAGAATTACCAAAGCATGTCATAAGCTGTAAAGCAGATATTAAACAGCCTGTGACCTAATTCTTTAGAGTGGGCAACGTGGCACTTCACCATTGCAATTGATAATGTCTTGCATTGTGGAGGCTAAATGGACTGTAACAACCACTGCCCTAATCTCATCACTACCAGGTGAGGATTATTCAATCGATGTGAAGATGTGATGCTGATAAATATGGAAATGAATCATTGTTAACCATATTTTAACATTTGTGTACGCATTGGAATTAAAATGCTCTTTTGGGACTTCACTGTAGTGTAATAATCCAAACATTGAATTGTAGTTACAATTATTAATTAAGGTACCTTTGCATAGGTTGTAGGTATTGCAATTGAGGGTCTGCTGTAGCAACTACAGATGCTACTCCACTGAATTGTCACGAATTTAAACAATCCCGTAAAATACAGGACCACAAGGGGATAAACATGCAGGATGTTACACCTGACGCATTT
>JAZEWU010000008.1:569102-590453 GCA_036362915.1 Geotria australis | reverse complement strand
GATCAGTTGATTCCGTTTTTCTCTGAAAAAACTGAAGCCAATCGTATCTCTTCTCAGCCTCAATCACCAACCAATAGCCCAATAATCGTTCCTCCACCTTCCGTGACATCAAAACTCCTGCAATGTTCCGCATTAACGGAATCTGAGGTCTCCTAGCTAGTTACCAGATCCCGGCCCTCAAACTGCACCTTGGATCCTTTCCCATCCAAAATCATCCGGGCAAATTTCGAACCCCTGGCCACGTACGTTACTAATATATTCAATAACTCGAAGGTAGCCTATTTTCATCTCAGAAATATAGCCAGACTGCGCAACATCCCGTCACCTGCTGATGCTGAGAAGCTAATACACATCTTCATCTCCACACGAATAGATTATTGCAATGCACTGCTTCCTGGCATTCCTGCCTACCTGATCAATCGTCTCCTACGTGTGCAGAATGCGGCTGCCAGAGTCCTCACTGGCACACCCATCCGTGATCACATATCCCTAGTACTGATGTCGCTCCACTGGTTAGCCGTTAAATACAGGATTGAATTCAAGATCCTCCTGCTCACTTACAAGGCTCTCACTGACGCAGCTCCGACATACATCCGTGACCTTCTTCAGGCACACTCCTCAACACGACAACTATGATCCTCCAATACTCGCTCGCTGCATGTTCCCAAGTCGCACCTCCATTCGATGGGAGACAGAGCCTTCTCGCGCGTTGCTCCAAGACTCTGGAATGCTCTTCCATTGGAAATTCGTTCAACGGAGTCCTTGAACATCTTCAAATCTCGTCTCAAGACTTACTTGTTCCGTAAAGCCTTCAAGCCGTCATGCTAGGACCACTTATGCGGCTGAATGCTGTCTGATTACCGTTCTCTGTTGTTGTTGGTTTGTCGTTCTCTCCGCGGCCCTGTGCAGCGCTTTGTGACCCTCGGTTAGAAGGCGCTCTGTAGTTGCTATTATTATTTAAACAATTCTGCTGTCTTTATGATCTATGTCCTATAATTTATCGCGATTGCTTGACTCTCAGTGTATCTGTCTTTATGTTATTGACATGCCGTTCTCTCCACAGCCTTGTGCAGCGCTTTGTGACCCTCGGGTGAAAGGCGCTCTATAAATGCTATTATTATATGTATTCCATCAGTCGAGACTGCAGCAGAGTGAACATGTCAAGTTTCAGTGCATAACACAGATATGCGTTTTTACTTATTTGCTCAGATTTAATTGCATTGCATCAGAAAGGCATCCATGGTTGGACGATGATGAATTAATGTTTTCTTTACATCAACATGCCATTAACTACATGTTACAATGGTACTTAACAAATTGCATTACATTCCCGTGAAATCACTTTTAACATTTGCATATGCCTACTGGCGAAACTAAACATTTGTCTGTTTACCTAATTTTCATTTTTGTACACAGAACAGATATTAAAAAATGTACACAATGTTAAGTGTGTCTCTGTTGATTTAAAAACGTTTTGTTTTTTAAAATGAAGCCAATATTTATATTTGAAACACCAAGTAAATATTTTACCTTTACTAGCTCAAATAAAGTTGCAATGCCACTTACAAAATATAATTAATTCACTCCACATAGTTTTTACTAAATGAAGGAATTTGTCGTTGTATGGCTATACATGTGTAAAGATATAACAAAGACAAAGATCCCCGTATAGCCTTAACAGACTGTTGGGGCAAGTGCCGTTAGCGAGCACCTATGACGGTCGACACGGCACACGAGGGGGTGAGTGACCAGCACCACGCCCGGCCACCTTTGTCTCCCTATTGGCGATGTTTACACACCGCACTAGGTACTCATTTGAGGCTGAGTCGACCTAGGGGAGGCCCAGGACCGGTTTCAGAAAAATCGTCACTGGTGTTGGCCGTGAGCGGGATTCGAACTCGGGTCGCCAGATTCGTAGCCCAGTGCGCTAACCACTGAGCGGTAGCTCAGTGGTGACAGGTGGACGGGAACCAAAGGCAAAGGAGGGAGTGACCCGGACGGGCCACTCCGAACCCTGACCCCTTGAGGTGAGTAGGTCCGGGAGCGGGCATACGGTGAATAGGGATTGGCTGAAAAAAGGAGGGAAAACGAGCGGAGAGGAGAGCAGGAAAAGGAGGAGAGCAGGATAACAGGTCGCGATGGGGCAAGAATCGGGGTAGTTGTGGGCGAACTACTGAGAGGGCACGCACTCAGGGAGGACCTGAGAGTGAGCCGTTATCTACCAAGGTGATAAAACACGTGTATACACCAGTTATGTTGTATTATTTTATTCAGTACTGATGTAGGTTTTCACGGCTTGATGCATGATAGTTGCTAATTAAAGCTGTTCTTTCGGGATAGCCGTGTCAAGCGCTCCCTCTCCTTTATTATGTTAAATAAAGTTAAAGTGTTGTTAAATTCCTTCGCCTAGCTGGGTCTCTTCATTGGTGGCAGCGGTGGAATAAATGAAAATTCCCCGACTTAGTCGAAAGAAAACCCCGGTCAAAGACCCAACAGAGGCCGTGGAAGAAGGAGAAGAGGAGCCGGGGTGCTCATAGCTGGGTTCCCGGGAGATGCGCACGCCTGAGCAGGGCCCTGAGTCCTCACCCGCCTCGTCTCAACAACAACCCTGGACCGGACATCCTCAGTGACACCCGATCCTGAGCTGGTACCACAAGACTCGGCTCCTCCGGCCCTGCAGCCGGAATGGATCAACAGCGTCATAACGGCCAGCTCGACCTCCCCCGACCCAGTGCCCCAGAAGTCGGCGCATCCTTACATGGTGCCAGGACCGGTGCACCACAGTGCCTTTCACCCGAGGGTCACAAAGCGCTGCACAAGGGCCGCGAAGAGGACGGCATGTCAACAACGTGGTGCAAAGACAACAATCTTTCCCTAAATGTATGTAAAACAGAGGAGATTGTTATTTACTTCCGGAACACTGCCTTGTCTGCGCTCTACAACCCAACCTCTGCAGCTCAAAAGACCTTGCAAAGTTCAATAAAAATGCAAAGAAATGGGAAACTATAATTTAACCATCGCGCTTCGAAGAATCGCAAAGAACAAGAAGACTTCCGGAGAGCCCACGCCGAACACCCCCCCGCTGATCATCAACGGTACTGCTGGGTGTGCACATCACCGAAGACCTCTCCTGGACAAATAACACCGCATCACTGGCCAAGAAAGCCCAGCAGTGTCTTTACTTCCTCCGGAAGCTAAAGAGAGCAAGAGCCCCTGCACCCATCATGTGCACCTTCTACCGAGGCATCATTGAGAGCGTTCTGACCAGCTGCATCACTCTGCGGTTTGGGAGCTGCACTGCCTCCAACTGCAAGACCCTGCAGCGCATAGTGAACGCGGCTGGGAGGACCATTGGTGCCTCACTCCCCTCCCTCCTGGACATTTACAATACCCGCCTAGCCCGCAAAGCAACCAGCATTGCGAGCGACCCCACCCATCCCTCACACAGCCTCTTCAGTCTCCTGCCATCTGGAAGAAGATACCGGAGACTCCGAGCCCACTCCACCAGACTGTGTAACAACTTTATACAACAGGCTGTCAGGATGCTGAACTCTGTCCCCTCTGCCTCCAAAAAGGCTGGACTGTAACTTACCCATCCCATCCACTACACGTCCAACAGCACCAGCCATAATAACTTTTTTATACAAGCATATAAGCACACACTCACCTACACTCAGCACTCACCACTTTGCGCAGAACACCACAAAAAACTGCTGCTAACTACTCGTTCTGTAGATGGCATATTACTTGCACAACTTTTCAACAGAAGAGCTGGAATCTGTTGCTGAGGAAAGGGATGTCTGGTCCACTCTCCTTGGACTGCTGCCGCGATAATAATAATAATAATAATTTCAATTTATATAGCGCCTTTCACCCGAGGGTCACAAAGCGCTCCTCACCAGGACAAGCGCTTTAGAAAATGGATGGATGGATAGTTCTATTTGCACTATATTTGTTATAATTATAGTTTTTGTTCTGGATCTGTGCCTTGTTATTGTCCCCCCCGACCCCCAGCTTAGCTTAACTTGTAAGTATTCAAATTGGTAGTATTTTTTTAGTCTTGTTTTTTTTATCCTAGTATTTTTAACCCTTGTTGTGTTTCAGTCGTTGTATATGCCAACACCGGGGTCTGAGAGAAACGGAATTTCGATCCTCTATATGTCCTGTATATATGGCAGCATTGACTATAAAGTTGAAATAAAAATGAAAAAAGCGGAGGGCTCGAGCAAAATCCATTGTTGCACTGTTATGTCTATGTTCCCACATATGTGCTCCCTGTCTTGACACTGACCAGCATGGTGGAGTTTGGTCAAGATTCCCACAACCCACACGTCGACTGGAGACCCTCATGTAGCAGTTGATCAGTGAGAAATGGCTGTGATATGAATAAATAAGCCGCTTATTTTCCCATTTGTGCATTGTTAATTCAATGTCATCTCCAAAGATTTACAATCAGATAATTCTGACCTAGACTAATCTGGTAGTTACAGTACACAAGGCTAGCCCTGTGATATGAGATATGCCACGTATAAGCTACGAAGAAATGTTAATCTTTTCTTCGGCAATGTCGGCAATGTCGGCAATGTCTACAATGTGTAAAGCCTTTTTGCCAAATGAACGTGACATTCCACCAGGACTCCGAACCTGTGGATGGTTGAACAATATTGCACAATGTAGGGTTAATGCGCGCCGCTTTTTTATGGTAACTTAGAAAGTTGTACCTAGTCACCCGAAGGCATCCAGATAGCTGTTGTTAAGGGCCCGCTTGGGAATAATATAAGAGGTTATGTTGTGTAAGTTACAGCCCCTCCACAAATAAGGATTCGTAGCTACCCTACTGCCCACATGACATGTGTGGGCACCAGGCCTAATCATGTTTAACGGAACGAAAAATTAGAATAAAGGGTTAGTATGCGATCCAGAAGGAAGGTGTTTGGCAGCCACACACCGGATTGTGACCCCCACCCCCCCTCTCACACCGGGAAGTGACTCCCCCCGACCCTCTCTGAAGTACTAAGTGACCCGCAGTGGCTGTGAATTTTACTGGTGATTAGTAATGGCCCTTGACTAATTGAAAGTGTTTGGATACACAAGTCACTTTGGCAGTGGCCTGCACGACTTTGAGGTGCTAAAGTGCTTCTAATTGGGTTTTGAATAGTTTTGTTATACCCGTAGTTGAGAGTTCAGATGACTGTGGCAGTTTATACGGCGTGAAATGCCTTTTGTGGACGACAGCGATGACGACAGTGACGACGACGGCGCTAGATGCTGCCTTTCAAGTCGCACGTGGAGCCACACCTTGTGCCCTTGGCATTCAAAGACATGGGTTGACCTAGCACTGTACGTAGCTGTGTCTTTACAAAATAAACCCATATACAGGATATATAAAGTCTAACGACCGTAAAATCCAGGATTAAAGGCTAGGGCCATGACCTTAAAACACCTCAGTGTGCCTCCACGTTCGTCACCCGGGCAGTGACGCCGTGGATGCCCCAGGGGTCCTTTAAGCACGTCGGTAGAGACCTTGAGATGTATGACACTTCTAGGGTTCCTTGGTCAGCTTGCTCCTCATTTGTTTGTCACTCATTGAGAAGCAAACATTACAGTTACCACATTGGCTTAAAAAATGTAAATTTGTACAATTTTAATATTACTCATGGTTTACGTGAATCCGTGTGAATGCTAAGGCAACTGAAAACAAACCATTTTGAAAAGCCAACGTCTTCTAAGCACTATTTTTAAGGCAATTGGAGTTGGTGCAGTCTATTGTTATGCAGATTTGGCAAAGTAGCTTTCGTCCATTACAAGCAAAATCCATGGTGGTTTTAAGTGGAGTGCTGCTGTACATTGCCCCGCTTCCCCCCGTGCTGACATCCCCATGCTTTCTCTTGCCTGCTTCACTGCCAGGATAAAGAGCTGCTAATGAGCCACTGCCCATCAGCTGTCGTTGACGTGTGACACCCTCGTAATGAGGGATCATTATGGCAGAGGGGGAGTGGTGGGTGCAGTGGCTTGTATCGGGCTGAGCCTGCTTCAGGCTCATTAAGTGGCCTCAACAATAGCTTGGATTTGCTAGATGTGAGAGTTTTTTTCTGTTTGGAATTGCTTTTCACTAATAGATTGCTTCATGGATTAGGTTGTATTTGGAGAAAGGGTATTTTTTTTGGGGTGATGGAATGTACGTCAATAATATTGCCCTTAAGCTTCAATGTTAGATTGTGAGATGTTTATTATCAAAGCAGAAAAATACTCAGTGAGTTTAGAAAGTTACAAAAGTGTCCGTTGATTTGGTAGAGTCAAGATGTGGGCCTCTAACCCGTTGTGCTCAAACGTTTACTATACAATGATGGCTTTAATGATCCCGTCGGGCACGGAGTTGACTTGAATTATTTGCTTGTTATGCCTTGTATCAATTAGTTATAAACAAGTTTATAAACAAGTTTTTAACTACTGTGTTTACAATGTAGTAATTGATGTATTTAATTTTTGAAATGGAATTAATTATTATAAAAATGTCTTTACCTGCCATTACATAAAATGGATAATTTCCAAAAAATTTTTTTTATGATTCTGACAATTACTCAACAGCTTACTTTCAGAAACTGCTTAATCCTGTACAGGGTCGCGGTGAGCCGGAGCCTATCCCGGCAGACACAGGGCGCAAGGCAGGGCTATACCTAGTATGGGACGCCAGTCCATCGCAGGGCACCTGGGGCAATTTACTCAGTAGGCCAATTAACCTGGCAGCATGTCTTTGGACGGTGGGAGGAAACCGGAGTGCCCGGCGATAACCCACGCGGACACGGGGAGAACATGCAAACTCCACACAGAAAGCTCTCCCAGCCGAGATTCGAACCCGGGCCTTCTTGCTGTGAGGCGGCAGCGCTACACACTCAGCCACCGTGATGCCCCCCGCTTACTTTCCTTTCACAAAACTACAGAATTGTGTGCAGTGCATTATGAAACGAGTGACTTGAATTGATCCTACTTATGGCTAACATCACTCCCCGTGAATCTCATACACGTAGTCTTCCCAGTCTACAGGCTTTTCACTCTTTTCGGTTCAAAGGTAGAGTTTGTGTATTCACCAAAGTTGGGTCTCTGCTTAACACCACCCTGATCTTGAGACCTCAGGTGCTGGTTTTGACTGTGGGTCTGCATTGCACTCCCTCACCAATCTAGACATAGTACTCACTCGAAACTTTTATCTGCTCCTATCTGCTACCATTAAACATGTATCTCAACCAATTCCTGGCACGAAGATTATTGTCCGTAGTGACTTTAATGTTCACAGAGTAAAATAAACTACAAAGCAAACTGGCCATGAAGCTACATTTGTTGCAATTGAAAACAGCTTCTAACAATTGGTTAACTGTGCTACTCACATACCAGTTTCTAACTCATGTCGGCCCAACTCCTTAGATATGTTCCTGATATCTGACACAACTACACCAACTGTCTGATAACAGTAAAGTATTCCCAGATCTTTAGACATCTAATTAACAAGGCCTGACCTGTATGGCCTTTGGGCCTGTGCTCAGCCGCCGTGTAGCAAAAACATAATTCTGAAGCAGTTATAATCTGCTCGCCCTTCACCAATCCGACCCAACCAGTATGGTAGAGTCAAAAACAACCCATATGACCATCATATGATGAGGAGGCCTTCATCCAGCAATATACTGACCAGTGATTAAAACAAATTTATATTTTAAATGCTACACAAATTGTGTTTCTTAACTGGTAGTGAAGCATGGTGACTGTGAAATGATCCCTGTCTTTATGGTTACGTAAATATTTTGCAATGGTTTAGAAAAAACATCACCATGCAGGTTGCAACAGAAATATTTACGTTTAACCAGTGTATTCACCGAAATGCTCATGTGCATACAGTAATTGCTTCACGAATTTTCATAGGTGTCCAAGTAAATTTACCAAAGCTTTGTTTCACAGCACACATACACTCAGCTAAATTGTTAACATGAAACACGACAAATTCGACATTTAGCTTTTAATTCTTTTACTTGACCAATGCAAGTCTTTGGCACTTTGCCATATACGTTTCATAACAGTATGCCTTAGTGGTCAGATGGGGCTACAAGACCGGCCCAACCACCTGTGAATGTGGAAAAGCAGACCATACTATGGAGCACTGCCTTGTCTGCGCCCTACTACCCAACCTCTGCAGCTCAAAAGACCTTGCAGAGTTCAATAAAAATGCAAAGAACTGTGTAAAGAAATGGGAAACTGTCATATAACCATTACGCTTCGAAGAATCGAAAAGAAGAAGAAGTGGTCATAACATTGTCAAAATTATCCTAAAGAAGAATGTCTTGAACCTGTTTTGCACCTGTGACATACACACCACGGTTATATAATATCTGGTTAAAAGTTAAAATCACGTTTATGCCATTGAAAACATTTCACTTTTCCGTGTACAACAACATGACAATAAAAGACACACATACCTGGCGTAATAACATTTTAAAGGCCGTATTTGTAGCTGTAAATGTGAACAAATGCCATGAAAATTCCTCTGTGTGTGATTTTTTTATATACACAGAGTAATATACAGGTAATTTAGATACACATTTGAAGGCTTGGCCAACTTCCATACAGATTTTGATCATGATATTCTCATTGATTTTTCAGTGCGTGTATTTTACATTCAGCCATTATGTTCACATTTGCAATCTGAGCATTTCATGATTCTGTGAACAGCAGATGAGCCTTGGACATGGAGAGGCAACAAGGGCCTGCCATGGCACCCCTCTGGGACCTCACCCTGGTGCGAGATTCCTTTACTCCTCCACCGTTTGAACTACTTGTCCTGGTGTGCGAATATTTTCTGCCTCTAAAATCCTTTCATTTAACAGTCATCACATTGAGCTCATAGGTTTGGTTGAGCTGAAAGCTTTGCTTGACCATGCTTGGTTTATCAATTTCAGCCAGATAAATTGGTCTTGGCAATATTGCCGCCATTCCTACCGAAGGTGGCTGCTTTATTTCACCTGCAACAAGAGCTGTAATGTACCTTCCTACATTATGCTGGGTGTCTTTCGCGTCAGGCAGGCAACAAGTGCTACACGCCCTAGACGTTGCATAAGCGATGGAGTTCTGTCTACAGCTCTCGGCTGCAACTGTTTGAGCCGTATAGTGAAGCTACTAAGGGCCATCCAGCCTCAAAGGTTCTGACTCTAGTGTGACCCAGTGACCGTATCGCACACTGTTACACACTGGGCAAGAGGTACCCTCTTCACGGATTGTGGGCCCATTCCTCCAGAGTGGTAGTGACCTGGGCCAGAGTCTCCAATGTGCCATAGGAGGTCCTGTACAAGGCGGTTACGTGGAATTCGCTGCATATGAGACACTGTTGTCTCCATGTTCTCGTGCTGCAGAACACCTACTCTGGCAGGGCTGTCGGCAGTAGTAAAAGAGGAAGCCTCTGCCGCCTCCTGAAATCAACTTGGTTACATTTGCTACATATTGAATAATGTCCTAATCTGTGAACGCTGGCACCAACGACCTAAAAAGGATATTTTCTACCTTGGTAAAAACTTGTTTGTGGGAGACGTCCACAGGACTTCCAACCTTCGCCGCATCATCAGGCTGTCCTGGTCATTCGACTGTTGGGTACAGGGACTCGCCCTGAGTGGGCTTACGGCAGAGGCCGCATGTTGGTTGTGTTCGCATGTCTACCACTCCAAGTTGCATGTTATCACTGTGCTTTCTATTACTCGATTCACCTGCGAGCTCATTCTCAATTACACCAGGCTGATGCCTTGGTTGGGGGTCTGCATCAGACCATTTATTGGTGCCAGTCCGCTTATGTCTGCCCCTCGTTCCCTTCCGTTCTTTGAGTCTTCTGAGCAAGTGAGAGGTCCCCTTCTGTTCCGAACTCCCACAACCCTAAAATCTCACTTTCCTCAAAAGTAGCGAGGGAAGTTGGGCGGCGAGAGTCAATAAACCTCGTGTTCGTGGCTCTGTGGGATCAATATATAATGGTGCTAGGCAGGTGTCAGGTCACGATAATTTCCTCGCCTCTCATTGGTTGACAGTCTTTGTGGACGTCACACCTAGCCCACGAGATGGCGAACATCATTATCTAGCGGTCAGCACAGGTAGGGACTCGGTGGCCACAGGCCGCTATAAACGCCAATATTGCTAATGTAATATGGCTAACGTATGGCATATGGATCAAGGTGTGGACACCAGAAATGACTCCCAAAAAACACTTTTTACCAAGATGCAAAACCTGCTATCCCCTGCTACCATACAGATGGCTTAATGAAAACGAGGATTGTGGGTAGCATGCTGGGGACGGTGAGGTGGGAGGGGTGGGCACTGGGGACTCCCCTCCGCACCCTCCGCCCGACCTTCCGTGCGCTCATAGGAATTGCTAATCCTTATGAATAACGACTAGTGAATGCCAGGATTAATAATAATAGCATTTTATAGAGCGCCTTTCACCCGATGATCATAAAGCACTGCACAAGGGCCGCGGAGAGAACGGCATGTCAACAACGACAGAAAAAAACCCAATAGAAACAAAAGCAACACAAATTTAATAATTAAGGCTGCTTCGAATACACTGAAAGGTCGTGAAACTGGCAATCTTAAGAGCGGCAAAAATCTGCCAGCGTCTCCTAAGATGGCCGCCACTTCCTTAAATACAAACATGGAGGGAGACGGAGGGTGAGCAACAGCGGGAGACATAGGGACACAAGAGACAGGAAGACAGAGACAGACAATCTAAATTAAACAATTAACATTGAAGCACAAGAACATATACATACACACACGCAACAGTAAAGAAAAAAAACGCAACTATTTGTAACAACAAGAAAAACATAACTTTTACACGCTACACCTGGGCCACACCACGAGGCGAGTCTAGGCAAGGCAGGCCTTACATAAACTGGGCCAGGAGTCGGCCGCGTAAAGCAGACAAAAAACAAGCAACAATAAAAGCCTGGCAGGCAACAAAATAAACGCCAAAGTTACATAGAAACAAATTATTAACCAAAGAGAAAAGGAACAGATGAAAAGTGATGAATGTATAACAAATCAAAGTTAAATAAATACGCTTAACACAGGGAGGGAGCTGTGGCTCAAGTGCTCCCAGCACGTTAGCATTTTGTTAAAAAAAAACACGTATTTTTTATCAAGACGCAGAACTTTATCTCGCTAGCCTTTAGTGGCTCATTGTTTCCTTCAGTTGAAAAGATAACGTGGAGACGGTGGAGCCGCGTAGGATGTTTTTGGATGGACGGTAGACTTTCTGTCTGATGGGCTAGTCAGTCAGGGCTTTTGGAGGGTGGCCTTTCTCTGGGTTCTGTCCCATGTCGGACGGGAAGCGTGTGATCACTTTCATATATGTGGAAGGTGCTAATCTTAACCCATGTGTACTAGTAATGCCTTTTAGCCACCGTGATGAAATTCCACAATGTTTGCAAGCATTTCTAGAAATGGTGTGAGCAAACTGTTTGCATTAGCATTTCGTAAAGGCTGGTATTTACCTAATAAATGTTTGACATTTCTAATTATCTTGTAAATACCACTTTATTGGAGGTAAGTATTATACCGGGTATTTTAACAGCACGTTACCAAACACACGTTTTACTTTGTAGTGCTTACATATGTTTCTTTACCCTTACCGGCAATAAGAACACAGTGTTAAGATGTTTAAACACCAAGTGAACACCTTTTTACAAAGGCTCCAACGTGCAGGTGGCATAAACATGCAAAATGAATAAGTTGCAATGCATTGTTGTTAAAGCTTATTGGCCAACACACAACGGCTTTCTTTTTAGCCTAGAATGTGTAAAGCCAGTTTCCGCCACAAGGCAGACACTCTCACAACACGCACAGATCGACTCATTAGTAGTCCGGGGGAGGACATGAACGCTATTGCCTTGTGGCGGAAACTGGCTTTACACATTCTAGGCTAAAAAGAAAGCCGTTGTGTGTTGGCCAATAATAATAATAATAGCAATTTATATAGCGCCAAGCTTTAACAACAATGCGTTGCGACTCATTAATTTTGCATGGTTATGCCACAAGTATGTGTGGCTACCTGCACGTTGGAGCCTTTGTAAAAAGGTGTTCACTTGGTGTTTAAACATCTTAACACTGTGTTCTTATTGCCGGTAAGGGTAAAAACTTCGTATTTTATACTTTATTTGTATCAACGGCAAAAAGCGTCCAATAGCGAATATGTTTCTTTGTTACAAAAGTGAACAGTTATTACACCATTTCATGAGCGCTGCGGTAATTTGTGGTTCACTGAAGCATAAATCGTGTTGTACTACAGATCTCTTTCCTCCAGTTCTGTGCAGCGTCCGTCTATTTTGCAGCTCCATGTACGAAGCTAGAACAGATCCATTACACTGACAAATCGCCCACAGAATAGCAAAGTCAGCTGTATTATTGTGGGGTTTTTCTAAGTCTTACAATGTAGAGAATTATTTTTGGCACTCGGGGGGCGTGGGGGTGGATGAAACGTTCTTTTTTTACGAGTCGTATTAGTTTAAATATTTATTTCCGTTAAAGATTTGAAGCAGGCATTGCGGCCAATTACTGTATACTGTTTGGCATTTCGCCGGCATTGCTTTGGGAGGGCCGTGCTGCTGGTGAGACACTGGGTGTCAAAACCGGTAGAGAATTAGCATGTGTTGGACCAACACTGCTGTGGGTATGCGCTCTCAGATGGTTGATGGGATGTGTGGGGAGACCGGTCTGGGAAGAAAGCAGTGTGAACTTATTTATTATTATTCTTTACTGTAGTTGGTCTGTTTCTGAAACAAACGTACGCTGTGGTTTGAGGTGTGGTTACTTCCATGTGTTTGTAGGGTATGCATGACTAGCAGTTAGCTTGGTATCATTATGGAAAATTACAACAAAAAACATTTTTTGCGGTCAAGTTTGTACTACTTCAAACATGCTTGATCGGTGTTAAGCCCCTGTGGGCTCGTAAAACAAACTCAGCATCATTTCATTGAAATGTTAAACATTTGACCAAGGTATCCTATGAAACGTAACATTTATTCTTACAAACCCGGATATTTTTTGTCTCACAAGCAGCATTGGAAAATCACTACAAATTCTCGAATTTACATTTTCACTCCTGTTTAAAATTGTTAGAAGTGAGACCTTATCATTCAACAAATGGCATGTTCACTGGGTGGCCACTGAGTGATGCTCATTGCTGGCCTAACAATCTGATGGCCAAGGGTTGTCATTGAAGTACCAATATAATACGTACAATAATAATGTATTTACCCTGTAAAACTTCAGTAAACATAAGGTTTGTGTTTCAGAGTGTCCTGCATTTGGATGTTTGACCAATTTCATAGTTGAGCATTCGGTTTATGGGAGAAAACAGAATTCCAAGATAAAATGGATGGTTATCAGGAGATAACACTCAAGAGCTACACACAGATAGATTGAAGAATCGGTTGCTATATTGCCATATCCTAGTCACTTTGCTGGCCAAACCTAAAACACGAGGTAATGTTAGGCAGGCCTCCGATGTAAGTATTAACCAGACCTTAGCTCTGCTAAGCTCCTGAGATCTGACAGTCATATGCGTGCAGGGTGAATTGGTCATAGGTCACATCTATTAGTAGTGACACGGTATCCTGCTGGCATTGGGGAGGGCTTCATAAATGACATCAGTTTCCAGAATATGCATAGCGTTGTTATAATTCCCTAAAAATATTATGCACATTTCAGTGGGTAGACAAATATATTTTGTTCACTTGGCCTGTCAAGTTATGTGGAAAGTCGGTCTAAGGTTGACAATAGTCATGATTTGATATGGTGGTATTAATGACACTGTTGTGATTGTATCTGCTCTAACTAGACCAGAGTTTTCAGGGTGACAGAGCCTTCAAATCAATAAATATTCAAGGGGCAGTGAAACTGGGTCACAGATTTGTGTGATGAATGCATCTAAGTTCATCCGTAATAAAGTCCTGTCTCAGTCCACGAGTAAGGAGCGTTATAACATGTAAGTCTAACGTCATTACCTTCATCTCTGCAAGCCAGAACGTTCATTCTCTAAATCCGCCACTAAACCGGTGGGTCGCGACCCATCAGTCGGTAGTGAGCGCCACCTAGTGGTCCGTAGAGACCAGACCCGAGTGGGCCAAATGGGCCTTGAGGTGCAAAAGGTTGAGAACCCCTGCTCTAAATTTTTGATGTTCGTAATATGGGTGGGATAAAATATGGAATGAATATTAATATAATGGGTTTGTGGATGTGTAATATGTTTAAAAGACTGATTTTATGCTCAAATGAGCATTGAGGAATTGCTCATATTCCATTTGCAATCTTGAACCAGTGGTAGAAATTCCCAATGTCTTTGGGAGAGGGAGTCTATCCACAACCACTGCTGACCTTCTCCAAATGGTACTGATTTTATCGACCATGGAGGGATGATAGACTGAGTCCGTCCCCAACCAGGATTTGAACTCGGAACCTTCAGAGCTGCTCGCTCTCCTGTGGAGACTCCTGGCCATAATAAATGTAAAATGTAATGAACACAATGTAATCATAATATACGGCCCTCTGTTACTACACTGCTGGATGGAGGTCTACCGATGCTATATATGGCCACGGGGATTATTTCACCATAATTCGTCACGTTGGTCAGTACGGGTTTAATATTTCATGTTAAAACACTTGATTACAAATGCTCGAAACATTTACCTGTACATAATACCTCAATACTTTTGACCATTCTTGCACATTTTCACATGTAATTTGTGCGAATATATGTTTTCAGTGTTATAACTACAAATCGCGGCCTATTACAATATGGCATTTAATTTTGTTCTAAATCAATGTCATACAAAGTGATGTGGGCATTTCATGAGGCCCGAGAGTGCCAGTTCAGTTACCATAATTACAAAGCAACGTTGCTGAGATTGTCATATTTGGCTCGTGTGAAGGCACGAATTACATGCAGTGGAGCAACCGCGCATCCCTCTTGCATCATCGTGCGAGAGGAGGCGACGCGGCGCCAATGGGAGCCGGCTCCCCGGCACCTCCTCGCCTCCGAGGAGGAGACGAGACTGGGCAGAGGAAGCGCGATGTGGCCGGAATCGACAGGCGCAGCACTTCACATTCTTTAGGCTTGCACAAAGTGTGATGCAGTGAGGGGTTGCTCGCGCTTGGGAGTCATTCCGTTTTGACGGTTTGTCCACAAACGCCCACGGTCAGAGCCGTTCAACACTCACTTTCAGCAACCACATAAACAACCTCACCAGATCCTGCGAGTACCACCTTCGAGCACTTTGACAAATTCGTCCACTAATCTCTACACAAACAGCACAAACCATCGCCGGCACCCTCATTGCCAGCCGCTTTGACTACTGCAACGGAATACTCACTGGAATCACGAAACAACAGAGCGCCAAACTGCAACGTCTTCACAACAACCTAGCACGTGCAGTCCTCAACATCAAAGCGTGGGACCAACCAACCACAAAATGCATGGAGACTCTACACTGGCTACCCATCCACAAACGCATCGCTTACAAAACTGCAATAATTTGCCACGGCGCTATCCACACAGGACACCCTAAATACCTCGCACCACTAGTCCGGCCACTCGCATCAACACAATCCCGTACTCTGCGCAGCTTATCACAGCACCTACTCCACACACCGCGCTCACGTACAACCTTCGCGAAACGCCGATTCTCGGTTGCGGCACCCACAACCTGGAACAGCCTGCCACACCTATTGCGTCAAACACAGTCCCCTACAGCCTTAAAAAAACTCTTAAAAAGTCACCTTTTCACCGACTCACAACAAACCGACTGAGCAGGGCTCCGCGCCTCCGAATCAACGGGTGCAACGCGCGCGGAGAAAATGCGCGCGTTACAAAAGTAGATTATTATTATAAAGAGGACAGGTGAAACTTCAAATATGCCAATTGTAAACGTGCCACTGTGAAGTTGGGCCTCCACCACCTATACAGAATCTCGGTGATTTCAACACAGTGTTGCAAGTGACCTATTTGATCAACTTTACATTTGTGTCAGTTGGTATTATCAACCTAATATCCAGCGTGCTGTGTGTATCTTGAAGCTTATACTTCAGCTGTTTGACGCAATGGGCAGTCTTCATTTGGAGCCCCCTCTTTTATTCCTCTGGTGTATGAAGCAACCGCTGAGAAGACTAATGGGGCAGATATATAAATGGCCACATGGGATTGGTTATCTTCTTCAGATTTCCATGACAATCCACGCGATCATTAAATAGCATGTGACATCATTTCACAGCTGGAGTCACCATGACAGTCTTTATTAACAAGTGAAATACATTACAACTCGAAAATCGGTTAAACATTTTCATATATAAGAAGTTAACTGTTTGAAATCTCAAACTGCATTATTGTGAATTATGAAATAGGGGTAAGTGGAGGGGGACCGTGGCCTAGTGACCCCCGTTTGGCCATGTGATGATGTTTTTGAGCACAGCCAGTCGTGCTTCGAATGTGTAGTGCACGGGAGCAATACAACTCAGGTTCATGATTGACCATCGAGTCGTGACTGAGATGACGAGGTCTGGGGAATATAAAAGGGGTGGCGAGGCGGAGGAGCTCGCTCTCTCCGGGGTGTTGAACGGTGAACACGCACGTATCGCGGCACGCGGGTTTTTCGGTTCCCACCACGCCGGTGCGCAACAGTTAATAAAGACTTCTGCAGTGAAGATCTTCGCCCGAGCCCTACTATGAGTGAGTCGGAGAGTGAAGAGGTACCGTTCGCGATAGGAGGGAGGCTGCAGGTGCGACAGGAGAGAGAGCCCCAGGGCGACACTGAGGACGAGAGTTCGGACACAGTGTCCACCGACACTTTATTGACCACTCCCGCCATGCCTCAACCAGTGCCACGGCCGGTGCCACGACCGGTGCGCCACAGGTGTACATGTTCGTGTGTGAGTTAGGGTTGTGTGTGTATAGGAGTTAGGGTTGTGTATGTGTGGGGAGCGGTGGTGTAGCGGTTAGGGCGCTGCGCTACGAACCTGGCCACTCAAGTTCGATTCCCGCTCACGGCCAACAGCAGTGATTATTTTCTGAACCGGTCTTGGGCCTCCTCTAGTTCGACTCGGCCTCAAATGAGTACCTGGTGCGGTGTGTAAACATCGCCACTAGAGAGACACAGGCGGCCAGGCGGGGTGCTGGCCACCCACCCCGTCGTGTGCCGTGCCGGCCTTCATAGGTGCTCGCTGACAGCACTTGACCCTACAGTCTGTCAAGGCTTTACGGGGACTCTGTGTGTGTGTGGGTTAGGATGTATGTGCGTGTGTTTAGGGCTGGGGTGTGCAGGGTGGGGTCTGGCCGCGGTGGGAGGGAGTGGGTGGTGCCCGTGGTACACGCACATTGGCTTCACCATCAAACACGTGACGGAGTCAGTCACAAGCTCTACTATGACCCTGCGGTCGCACACGGGGCGCTCTGCTTGCTGAGCGTGTCCGCTTTGCTTGTGCGCGGCGCTCTGTCGTGTGTGACTTTAAATCACGGGACGGCTAATTTTACTCGGAGGACATATCGAGCCGCGAAGTGAGCCGATCGTTAACACAGGCAATTATCGGGCACTGCACAACTCTCGGTCATAGTTTGAGCGGCGTGCGAGAAGAGGGATTGAGCGAGCTTGGTGAGAGAGCGCACGAGGGAGGGTGCGAACCATGCTCACCTGTTCACTGCGACGGGCGCTGAGCATCTCTCGGAGGCTGCCGTGCGCGGCGTGTCGTCTCTGCCCGGAGCCGTCACTCAACTCGCTCTAGGACACGACCGCTTTCTCTTTTGAGGCGAACTCAGCTTGAGAAACTGCTCCCGTCTTTGGCAGCACCACTTCGCCGCTTTTAGTTTGTGGTCGATGCCACCAGAGAACGAGGATTAGGGGGAGGGAAAAAAGGCTGATTTTAATTTGAAGCTGTCAATCAGTGCACGGACCGCGGCAGTGATTTACTCACTCGGCCCTTAACAAGAATCACGCATCAGACGACGCGACAAAAGAAAACTGTGAAGTGACTTCCACACAAGGGACTATGAACGCTGTCTGCATCGTGCTAACTGTACTGCTGTTCCCGTCGTCAGTCAAGGTACGGTAATAGTTGACGAGTCTCACGCACAAGCTGGTGATGAAGTTCACTCTGGCCTTCTTTCACGAGCTGTCTGCTTTTGTCATTTAGAAATCGTAGCGCATTACTGCATGCCACGCGTTTACGGGAACAGTTTGTATAAGTTGAAAAATCAAGTAGATTGTTTTCTCTGTAAATGTTGTCAATGTTTAAAATCATGTGAATGCTCATTTCCTAATTTGGGTGCTAGATTGTTTTTTATTGTCAGCAAAGCATCATCGGCTTGCGAGAGCTGCCCCCCATCAGTGTGTGCTGTGAATTCAGCTCGAAATATTACAACATTACAATACCGCTCTAAACATTACAATTGGCAATGTGATAGCAACGTGCTGCCCTTTTTATGACAATGCTAAATGTTTGTTCAACTCCGTTGTTCCTATTTTGGGCAGGCTATGCTATAATGAACTTGTCGTTAGTTCACAGGACTGCTACCTTTTTTACAAGTGTTTTTTTTATTCACTTAAACAATCTGGGCTTCGCTCCAGAACACTAACTAATAATACAGCGAGGCTGTTCTCAAATTTTATTGGCAGTTGCTGGGCGGGTTTCGAGCTTCAACAAAATGACTGTCACGACGCATTAGAAACCTCGGCTCACCTCACTCCCCTCCCGCATGCTATTGAATTACTGTACAGTACGTTTCAAGTGTGTGCGCCCTTTGAAGTTACGCATTGCTTGAGAAGAATGGGGAAGGCACCGGTGTCGGCCCCTCACGGCTAGTGCGGTCACGAACTGCGGGCGACTCCCCCACGCTGTGGCAACTCTCGGGCACCTGTAGGCAGCAACGAGCTCACGGTCCCGGGTCAATGTTTATCTTGGGACACATGCTAGAGTGGCGAGCGGTTGTCAAAGTTAGTAAGCACAGGCACAAATGCCGAAAAGCGGCGAGAAACATTCCGCGCCGTTACGAGTCGTGGGGTTTGTTTGGATTGAGCAATTTTGTCGGATCGCCCTGCGATGGACTGGCGTCCGATCCTCGGTATTCCCCTGTCTGCGCCCTGTGTCTGCCGGGATGGGCTCCGGCTCACCGCGATCCTGTACGGGATTAGGCGGTTTCAGAAAATTGATGGATGGAAGCTTGTCGGATCTCGCTAGGAGCGAATTCCCAAATGGAGCAGTGCAAGGTAAGAAGCAGAAAGAGAAGTGTTGTGATGTGAAATGTTGTGGTTATGCACAGTACTGTATAGAATCTATAGATGGAATGAAAGTCAGTCTGGCAGAATTACAAATATAATTACAAATAGAGACCATCTAAATTAAATTCCAAGAAATCTCCCGAGTGCAGCACCATTAAAGGACAATCACCTGTAATGGTAATTAATTATTGACGTTTTTTTAATTGTAAGCATTGGTATCGATTGCAAAGTAAATGGATTTGCCCTTTGCTGGGAGGTGCCAAAGTCGGTTAGCGTGGCAGATGGCTGCGATGCGGTGGCGTGGCACCCTCTCCAAAATGTCAAACATTTATGGAGAGTGGACGCGGGTCCATGTGTCCTATCTGCATACCGCTCTTCAGTCTGCACATTGACCTTATTATCGCTGTGGGGTTTGTGCCAACTAAAAGCATCGCAACGCATGGATGCAAGTGTGATCATGGAAAAAGGGCAAAGTTGAAAGTTGCCTATTAAGAAAAGTACATTATTTGTGAAACCTGGGAGGCATGCATTTATAAAAGTGACACTTTTAAATTCAACGTCAAAGTGAGCGTAACCCATTGTAAGCTAGAGAATGCCTGGTGATATTTACTTACGTTATAGGCAAAACTACACTATATAGGGAGTTGAAGGGGGCTCAAGGTAGAAGCGTTCACGTCGCGATCCCTGTCAAGTAATATACCTGCAAATTCTACCAAACACTTCGAAGCCGAGCTGAAAGACAACATTTTCCAGAAGCTCAACAGATGCCAGAAGCCCCTCAGTCCGGAGCAAGAAGAGAGGCCAATGCCCACCTTAAAGGCCAGCACTGACTATTATATCTCTAAATGTTGAAGGGCTGTCTGCAACTAAAGAAGAACTTGTTGCAATGGGAAACTGTCGTATAACCATCATGCTTCGAAGAATCGAATCGAATTCGAAGGGAGCTGAATGACGCAGGTCAGACCAAACGAAAACGTGAGCAACGGATATAGCATGCCGGCCCACTGGCACGTAGCCTGCCATCACCCGTTTTCCATTTCCAAACCCCCTGTCATAAAATGCTGGGCACAACTGGGCAAACTGGCGGTCATTCACGTTACCCCCGATTTATGCGTTGAGATATAAATTGCTTATGCCGCTCTAGCTTTTTGAGATTTTTTTTTTCCCCACCTGTGTTACAGCCGAATTGAGGTTTTACACATAAAAGGGTTCCTCTTGACAGCATATGAAAATCAGTGGTTATTGTGATCAGTCTCAAGATTAGATGTCAAACAGAACGAGTGTTTGCTTTTTGGATTATACGTTTCAGAAATGGAAAACAGCAAATGGTGTATGTATATGCTACATGTACTGTTTTGTGTGCATACCTTTGTGCAATTACGCTGGGATGCGGTACAGCAATCAGTGATACGTATTTGGGTCTCACGCATGGCTTTTTCCTCCCTTTACAGCCCATGAGCGTTTCCTCTGGACAAAGTCATATGAAGAATGGAGGTGAGAATACGAAAAATAATGTGGTTAAAGTTTGGAAAAAGAAAGCTTTGCCATCCCTCACAAATTTACGTTATTTAAAATGTAGTTTCTTAAGTTGTTTTAAGCTTTTAAATAAAATACACACTTCCCTGCACACATCTTAGCAATATGTTTTGACTAATCGTTTACAATTGGCTAAAGCAGTGTCGTGATGGCAACCTAAGTTTAATTCTTATTCGATCAGTGGCCAGCCTGGTGAAGTATGCCATGGGATAGACCTTCATCCAGCAGTGGACTGACAAATGGCTGTACATTACTCAACCTCGATGAAGCCTAAGTTGGGCTGCCAGCTGTCAGCGTTTAACGTGGACAGTGCGGAAATTGGTATCTGTGTTTTATCTGGCAGGAGTTCCTTTGTACCCAGATCTGGTATCGGTGTTGTGTTGAATTTTATTGCAGTGTACTGCACAGTCTTCATGCATGTAGGCTGACTGAGAAACATTTCTGAGATTGCTTGACGGAAAAAGTGGTAATGCTAAGGGCCTAAGGCATTACTGCAGTTTTGCAGAAATAATCCTTGATAATAATAATA
>JAZEWU010000008.1:552341-562787 GCA_036362915.1 Geotria australis | reverse complement strand
AGCTAAATAAATACGTAAAACACAGGGAGCGGCAGCCCGCGCGCCCCCAATGGTACGGTGTGCAAACATCGCCACTAGGGAGACAAAGGCGGTCGGGCGTGGTGTTGCACACCCACCCCTTACTGTGGCTTGTAGACCTTCATAGGTCTTCTTCTTTGCGATTCTTCGAAGCAGCACGATGGTCAGCCAGCTTCTGGACATCACTCACCACCACCGTTGGCGACGGCCAGGATTCTAACTCAATTCGCCAGGTTAATAGATTCTATGTGCTTTTATTGTTGCTTGTTTTTTGTCTGTTTTATGCCGCCTCCTGGCCCAGTTTGTGTAAGGCCTGCCTTGCCTAGACTCGCCTCGTGGTGTGGCCCAGGTGTCGCGTGTTAAAGTTATGTTTTTGTTGTTATAAATAGCTGCGTTTTTGCTTTACTGTTGCGTGTGTCTATGTATACGTTCTTGTGCTTCAATGTTAATTGTTTAATTTAGGTTGGCGTTGTTTCCCTCTCATGTCTGTCTCTCTGTCGTCCTGTCTCTGTGTCCCTATGTCTCCCCCTGTCGCTCACCCTCCCTCCCTGTCTCCCTCCGTGTTTGTCTTTAAGGAAGTGACGGCCATCTTAGGGGACGCTGGCAGATTTTTGCCGCTCTTAAGATTGCCAGGTTCATGACCTTTCAGTGTAATCGAAGCAGCCTTAATCATTTAATTTTTGTTGCTTTGCTTTTTTTATTAGTTCTTTTTTCTGTCGTTGTTGTCATGCTGTTCTCTCCGTGGCCCTTGTGCAGCGCTTTGTGACCCTCGGGTGAAAGGCGCTCTATAAAATGATATTATTATTATAACAACTGCACTACCACTCCCCACATGAATGCCTCTCAGAAATGCCTAGGTCGATGTGAGCATAGTGCAACCAGCCCTGTACAGGCCAGGATAATAATAATAATAGCATTTATAGAGCGCCTTTCACCCGATGGTCACAAAGCGCTGCACAGGGCTGTGGAGAGAGCAGCATGTCAATAACATCAAGACAGATTAACTGAGAGTCAAGCAATAGCGATAAATTAAAGGACATAGGACATAAAGACAACAGGAAAATAATAATTCTACAACAAGCAAGGAGGGAACAGATGTACTTGAGCAGACGCAGATCGGAAGAGAGAGAGACAATATCTCGGAACGGCACCACTGACCCGCACCAACAGTCCAAGCCAGAGGAAGGAATAAATGTTCCCATGAAGGCGCAGGTAGGAAGAGAGCCAACATCCTGGCGCGACAGCATTGAGCCGCATCAGTAGTCCGAGCCGGAGGACGAGAAGGCTTTACGGAACAAGTGAGTTTTGAGACGAGATTTGAAGATGGTCAAGGACTCCGCGGAACGAATTTCCAGCGGAAGGGCATTCCAGAGATACAGAGCTAACCAGCCAGCTCAGCAGAAACCAGGTATTGAACCCCCCTGGCACTAAAGCCACACACAGGGAGACTCATTAACCAAGGGGTGTTTTTTGAGCAATGGTTATTAATGTCAGCCACTGTGCTGGGGGTGGCGGGTGGTTTACAATGGCTTCCAAAATCCCACTCATGTTTATAACCAAACCAAGGTATATGGTCAGGTCTTTTAAGCTAAGGATGCTTGAGTCTGGTTAGTACTGAGGTGGGTGGCCACCAAAGATTGTCAGGTGGTTTAGGCGTTGGGCTGCAAGGTGGCCAGGCGATCGCAGTGTTGAGTGTTACCTATTTGTTTGCACGGGTTATTGCTGAGTATTCCAGTTTCCACCCACATGACTCATTAATGGTAGAAGGAAAACATCCCACTGCAGGACTATATTAAATAAGAGTTATGACACTCAGTGAGTCTTTCTCAGCTAATTAATAACAACGTGATTTTCTGCTTAAATGAGCATTAAGCAGTGTTTATCTCCCGTTTCCATCCCTGAGCCAATGGTGGACATTACACATCCCTATAGCGGGGCCAGTCTCTCATAGCATAACCTTGGTTGACTTTCCTGCAATTAGGAACCAAGTTTATTGACCCCAGTGGGATCATGGGCTGAATCAACCTCCAACCAGGATTTGAACTCGCAAGCTTTCAATTGTGAGCTGCTGGCCCTAGCACGGAGCCAGCTGCCTAGTAACTGGTCGGTATGATTAACGTTGTGTGTGGAGGGGCTGCATCCCACAGGGGCACTGCCGGTGCCGGTCACCCCTGTGACCCGTCGAGCCTCGCGCGCATCTTCGCGGCTCTCTCCACGAATGTCGTGCGTTACAAATTGGACTTATTATGATTACAGGTGTTTATTTTAATGCATTATTTTTATTTGCAGGTTTATAAATTCAAACCACGCCACAATGCAGGTTATGAAGAAATGTCGTTTCAACAGCACACCAAATGTGAGTGTAGGTAAGGAACATGCTCTTGGTATTGTTTACACACCGACACATTGCACACGTTCATTTATTGATTGGTGATGCTCATTTGTAAAAGCTTGTTATATTGTAAACGATGAATGCGTTAACGAATATTAATTTTGAATGCTTTACTTTTTATGAACATTTCAGATCACGAGAGCGACAAAAATCTCCCAGGTAAGAAACGTGATTCCGTGTACGTGAATAAACTGAGCGTGTTTGTTATGAACACTATCTTACAAGAGAGATCCCTGCAATAAGCCGCCGTTTCAGCGCTTTGTGACCCTCGGGTGAAAGGCGCTATATAAATTATTATTATTATTATTCGGCGTAGAGCCAGAACGGCCTTTTCCAGAAATGTAGCATTCACGAATCGTTTGTTAACAATTGTTGTTCCTCATAAAAACATGTATCGATTTATATTTAATTGTGAGCCACGATCAATCCACTGTAAATGAATGCCTATCTCAGGCCGCCACCACCTTTCATGGTGTTGTGATGCAACAGTCCTTCCAGCAACTGCACAATAACTGACTTTATTGCTCTGTCTTCTGAGTCGGCATCCTCTTGAATTCATGTGTTGTGTGTGGTGAGCTCATGTCACCCTTTCCGGCCAAAATAATTCGTCCAAAATAATTTGTGAATCGAATAGGTATCCAGATTCATAATTCATGGAATTAAGAGCGAGGCGAATGTTTACACCCCTATGACTCAATGCGTTGACTGATTGTGGTGAAATTGTTTAAATACACTATTAATGTTTTGTGTGTTTTAGTGTGTAAAGAGATGGGAAACTGTCATATAACCATCACGCTTCGAAGAATCGAAAATAAGTGTGTAATTTTTGTGTAACATGTTTCAAACTACTTTTGAGAAATTAATACTAGTCCTGTAAATGTGCAACTCGTAACATTACCCATGATTTATGAATGGAAAATGTTTTCTTTCTCTTTTGGAGATCAAACTCATTTGGAAGTTATTGGTAACAAGAAATGACATGAACATGAAGTCCTTTCAGATAGATCATGATTCGTCAGCTATAAACAATGCCGTTTGCACATTATATAAGCTGACTAGTGAGATGGTCAAGCGATCCCCAAAATCAACACAGAGAGCAGTGGCTTTCCGCTTTGTTCCATTAACATTGTCTTTATCTCACTGGGATAGATTACACTGGGATAGATTACACTGGGATAGATTACACTGGGCTAAATCACAACACTGGTTACATGTTTCAACATCTCAATAAAAAACCAATGGACACCTCTGTGCGTGTGCCAAATGGCTTTGACATACCTTGGCATTGGGGGAACAAGCACGTTAAGAATCAGTTACATAGTGTTGGACAAACATCCCAGTATAGGGCCACAGAGCTTCGTCAATTGCCTGCACCAGGTCTGGCTGCTTTCCCACTTGTCTATGGTTTCCCGTGCATCTGAATCATTCTGTCTGAGAGAAAATGAAAATCGTGTGCGTTATAAATTCAAAACTTTAACGACTCTATTGTATCCCACAGCTTGTGCAAACCGTGCACAGAGAGGCGTCTGGTGCCAGACCCGGATACCTGCAAGTGCTTGTGTAAGCTGTCAGTGGCACGCTGCAAACACCGAGGCCAAGAGCTGAACGAGCACAGCTGCAGGTTCGGCAACACGCTGACACTCACACGCTCACCCGCCGCGAGCCGTGGCGCTAACAGGCTCGCTATGCATCAACGCGGCCTCTTTAAGCCGTACACCGCCTGCTTTAAGTGGTCTTCCACGTGTCAACGTATTTGTGCCTCATTATCGTCCGTTTCTCTTATCAGTCGTGGATCTTGCATTGGTTGTTTAACTCCCTCAATGTACGTCCTTAGGTTTGACCGTCGTTTATAAGTTGACAATGTTAGTGGTTGGGCGTAACCTCTCGAATCGTAAACACTGGGTCCAACATCTGCCGCTGGGGCAACGCGCCGCAGCCAGGCAGAACACAAAGGGCCTCCGTGTGAACCTCTGCTGCCTGCCGCCACGGCCAAGCGTTAATCTTCTTCTGGCTGTCACTCAATATTGAGTATGACGTATTTGGCATCGCTTCATATGTGAATGTAAACCGATTCTGTGTGTGCATCTCCTGCCACAGAAGTTGCAAGATAGGTGTCCCGTTGCTGGGTTGGATTTGGAAGCATGTCGGGGTCATGTCGGACGTAAAGAACTCCGACATGCTTTTGACATGCAAGCCGTTAATAGTGTACAGAGAATAAATATGCAAGATAATAATAATAATAGCATTTATATAGCGCCTCACTCGAATGCATTTAAAAACAATCTTAATAGCAGCTATTGTTGTGGGTGATGGGCCATAATTTTGAAGGATATGTGTAGTTTCCATCATGATACTGTGAATATTGTGGCTCCAATTTTCCTTTGGCCACATCGCATGAATTGCAGTGGCAACGATTATAAGGATTATAAAGGAAAGTGGTACATATCCAAGAAAGCTCTACGATCGCCCCCTCACTTTACTCAAAGTAAATGAAAGCTTATGTAAATATGGTAACATTAATTTTAGAGTAGCGTTTTAAGGTTTTGAGAATACAACTCTAATTGCCTATCCACACATGATATTCATATCAATGTTTACGTAAAATGCCTTTGAGTTCACTGCCTATTTCTTTATACATTACAGTACTGTCATCAACTATACAAGTGCATTATTGCATTGCAATATTATACTGTATTTAAAACGTAAGACTTCTAATAAGATGAGCAATGCGTAAGAGGACTTTTTAGTGGCGTACCTTGATTTTCACTTCCCCTCATACACATATTTAAACAGTTTACATGCACCATGTTGCAACACGTGTGCAATATAGTTTACGTTCTATAGAGAATATATGCAGCGCTAACATAGGAATGCCTCTTATACGGGAGTGTTTTAAAAATGGCTTATACAGACTTTAATAAGCGCTTGAGGAAAAAGACAATGGGAGTAAATTCCACAGTGGTGCAGTGCAAAGCAAAAAGCAGAAGACAAGTGTGGAGGTTGAGGTCAGTGTGGATGAGATGAAACATCCGTGTGATGTTGCAATACGAACACTTTAACATTACATTCACCTCCACGCGGTGTCTGTTTGCGGATGTGTCGCGGCACACTGGCCACTGTCCGGTTGCGAGACAGCGGCTCTATCATCCCGCGTGCTTCGCCAGAGTGCACTTCAAACTTGCCTGCCATAACACACGCTCAGCTTGAAGCTCATAAGTGTTTTACTGTGCACAAGTGTTCAGCACACAATCACATGGCGTTGAATTGCAGTCTCGATTTATACCGTGTCCTGAAGCTGTTTTGACTGTGGACGGAGTGTGGCTATAGACGTCACGTAGGATGGTGCTTAATGGAACTGGTAAAACCATTCTGATTAAGTCCTTTTAGGTAAAAAAATAATTTTCCTGACAATGTGTTGTGGACTTTTATATATATTTTTTATATGTTAATGTATTTCCTAAATTATAAAGTGGCCAGGTAGCTCAGGGGTCAAATCACTGAGCTGGCACTTTGGATATGTTAGGTTAAAATCTGGGAAACCATCAATTAATGAACCACATTGATCTTTACCAATCTTCTTCTTTGCGATTCTTCGAAGCACGATGGTCAGCCTCTGGACATCGTTGTCTTTCAGCTCGGCCTCGAAGTGTTTGGTAGAATGCATCCAATGACTGCATGGAAATAGCCCCATTTACTTTCTTTTTATTTGGCAAACTTCCATATTTGAGAAAAAACGTTGGGTGATATGGGAAAGCTCAGCCCCTAATGTGCAGATAATAAAGGTTATGGCATCTCAGAAATAGTTCTTTGATATTTACTTCTAACATGACATGTTGCGCTGCTCTCCAAGCGTTTTCAATGGACACTTTGCTGATAAGATGCGAATAATACGATTAAAAGGGGGTCAAGGTAGAAGCGTTCACGTCGCGATCCCTGTCAGGTAATACTTGGTATTGCCTGCGAATTCTACCAAACACTTCGAGGCCGAGCTGAAAGACAACGATGTCCAGAAGCTGACCATCGTGCTTCGAAGAATCACAAAGAAGATACGATTAAAACATTGACAAAATTGCAAAGAATATTAGATTCTAAAATAAAAAAAATTACATTTTTCAACATTCAAAATGCAAAGCTGAGCGAACAGTGGCACAGTAGTTAGCACCCTGCACTGTTAACCTTGTGACCGGAGTTAAATTCCGGTCATGGCTAACGTCAGTGGCGAGTGATATCTGAAACGGTTCAGCAGCCTCTCACATCACCGACACTGACCTTGTGGTGAACGTAAGGTAAAATAGCCCCATCACTGACACGGTATGGGGAGGCCTTAATCCAGCAGTGGATTAATCCTGCAGTGGATTAACAAAGCACTGTCAGCAGGTACTGATAATGCATGCATTTGAAAGCATTGAGCTTTAAGCAAATAAAATTGGGACCACAACGTTTGAAGCCATTGTGAACCCTTAAACTACAAAAATCTAATTGTTATTCTTCTTTGCGATTCTTCGAAGCACGATGATCAGCCCCTGGACATCGTTGTCTTTCAGCTCGGCCTCGAAGTGTTTGGTAGAATTCGCAGGCAATACCAAGTATTACCTGACAGGGATCGCGACGTGAACGCTTCTACCTAATGCCAACTGTCAGTGAGTCTAGTTCCTGCTCGTGATGTTGACGTTTTGTTTGCATTCACCAACAGGTGTGAAAGACCAAGGAGGTGAACGCACCATCCTGTCTGCCAACGCTGATCGAGAAGGAATCTCCCAGTGTAGAAAATAATCTAATGTCCACGTCGCGGCAGAGACGTACTGGCATGTTCGCTTCCTGGCGGCACGTTAGCTGAGTGGCCCTGCGTTGTCTGCTCAAGTTGGCTCTGCCTCATGAGACCAGCTCATGTGCAGCAGTTTTGCAATCGCTGCTGTAATGCTCAACTGGAGTTTTTTCCACAAACACAAAGTACACACTGGGCCACGTAAGACAAAGACTCACATTGGTTTTTGGCTACGTGTACTTTCGACGGACATTGCCCTCTGTAACAGTGTGACATTTTTTTCTAGTGAAACTATAAAATATGGGATGGAGTCAATCCTAGAGATGAGATATGTATATATATCAAATTCTGTATTGCTACCTTAGATAATTCCACATGTTATTGAAAATTTGCACGAGAAGATGAAGAAGACTGGACGTTTTTGAAGATATTCCTGGTGTCCTTGGACCGGCTGTTTTGAGCAAATGGAACGGCTGCTGTTGGATAGGATGAAGGTGAAGGAATTGAGACATTGAAATGATGTACACGCTGTGTACGTTTGGACTGCACACCACGAGCTACAGCACTGAGACACCGTGTGCACAGCAAGCCCATACATAGCGTCACGCTATCGTCCTAATTGCCAACAACAACAGTTCCCGATGTGCGCCACACTAGTTAATCACTACGTACAAATGTCAATCCTTGTGTGTTTGTGTGAAAGGGTTTGTAGTAGTCTACTCTCTTGAAATTTAAAACTTTAAAATCTATTCCAGGTAACGATGACACTATATATGTAGTTTAATATTGACATAACGCCGTGCATACTGATTTTGTTTGTGATGTGGTACTTTAGATGAGCATCAGGTTAAGCATTAGAGACCACTAAGCCTCTAAGTTAAAACTTGGCTGTCATAGCATTACAGGCCTATACATTATTTATTATGCTGTATTTAAATTGTATTTAAAAGTTAAACATATTGTGCTGTATACTATGTTTGAGTTATAAGTGCAACATATTGTGGCACTTTGGCGTTTGACTTGGAGGTAAAGTATATCGGCTGCTTTCTGTGTTCTGAGCGCTTTGCTTACTGGACAGTGACACTTGGAGTCTGTGATGAAGCCTGCTTCTGCGTGAAGGACAGAGAGACTCTATAAACTAGAGCAGCCAAACAGGAGTGATGCAGTAAAAGCAGTGTTAAACGTTGGACCCTGTAGCAGTGTAAATACTGTAGCAGTGTAAATATTGAAAAATAGGTGCATGTGTTGTTTTCTTTCAAAAGTGATGGCAAGAGAGTAATGAAAATATGCGTCTAACTGCCGTACTTGCCCATGAAACATGATGACCAATGGATGTACGCTATCCCTCTTGTCTAAGCTTTTCTTTCCGTTTCTGAATGTTAAGCAGAGGTAAAGAAGAGGCCAATTGTGGTGCATCCCTGTTGTCTGCTATCATTTGTACATATACAGTTCTGCATAGTGTCACAATACCCCTGCCTCACTGTTGTTTGTATTTCAGTAACAAGCCAAAACATTCCTGACTGCAGATCTACTAATTTGAAACTTTTACCGTGCTCGGTTGTGTGTATTTATTGAATGGGTGAGCAAAATTTAATGCATTAAAGTAGTTGCGCGATAGTCAAAGTGGTTTTCTTTGGTCAGGCAAACTCCTGTGTGTCTGTGAGTGGGTAGGCTGATCAGGCGGGTGCTGGTGCTGGGGGTGTTCGTCTCAGAGAAGGAAATGTGTAAGTTCAAACCCCAGTCGTGGGTCGACTCAGCCCCTCGTCCTTGTGTGGTTGGAAAAAAAGGCGATAATAATTCCCTGGATTTACGCAGCAAAGTCTATGAGTCGCACGGCTTTTCCAGGAGGGGCCTTTAACATTGTGAAGCTTGACCAGTACAATTAATGGATTATTGGGTTAAGTGAGAGGGAACCAGAGAAAACCCACCACACATACAAAAATAGTGGTGGTTGCTGAGTTGAGTGAACTTGCCGTTTTGTGGAAAGTTAAGTGTACATTCGATATATTGCCGATTTCTGTTGTAATGTGGACATTTCAATGCTGGTTACCATTTGGTCGGAGCCGCCTCAACGCTGACTTGAGTAGAGTAATACTTTGACTTCACTTTGCGTTCATGTAATGAAACTTTTATGACATTCTGCAAAACAATATTTATTTTTGAAAGGCTGTATTTTGATGTGGAGTTTGTTTAAAAAAAAAACCATGTTCACACGATAGCTTATATTTTAATTTAAAATAAAAGGTTCTAGTCATGTATGTATTCAGCATTTGGTGTGTATGAGCTACTTTAAAGTTCTACTCTGAGCACACCCATTTTATAGCAGCCTTTAATCGTTGCTTACTGACATTTATTGCTCAGAAGACATAAGTTTCCTACATTTTACTTCAGGTTAAGTTAAACATATCAGTCTGGGGGCGGCACGGTGGCGTAGTGGGTAGCGCTTCCGCCTCACAGCAAGAAGGTCCCGGGTTCGAATCTCGGCTCGGGGTGCCTTTCTGTGTGGAGTTTGCATGTTCTCCCCGTGTCCGCGTGGGTTTTTGCCGGGCACTCCGGTTTCCTCCCACCGTCCAAAGACATGCTGCCAGGTTAATTGGCGTACTGACTAAATTTCCCCAGGCGCCCTGCGATGGTCTGGCGTCCCATCCTTGGTGTTCCCCTGCCTTGCGCCCTGTGTCTGCCGGGATAGGCTCCGGCTCACCGCGACCCTGTATAGGATTAAGCGGTTTCTGAAAATGAATGAATGAATGAATATCAGTCTGGAGCATGTGCCACGCATACTCCGTCATTTGCGAATGATAGATGAGCTGTTGCATCAGCCAATGCAGAACTGGCTATGCACAATCGGTGTCATAAATATTTTTTGTGGGGTTACCAAGGGTGGGATTACTTCTAAAAGAACCAGAGAAGGAATGTCCTCTAAATAGATTTGCATCAGGATGGGTCACTATGAGGGGGAGGGGGGGGTGGCGGGATATGGGGGGCAAGGGCTGCGGAGTGGGACCATTGCTTATGAGCAGGTGCGTCGCAGCCGCGGGTGTTGCGACACCCGCACTTTCACAACCATGATTCCATCCCCCCCACTTTTTCCTGAGGTAGTCTCATATCACTTGTTGCGACACCCGCACTTTCACAGAAACATGATTCCACCCTCTTCCGGGATGCAGGAGAACTTATTTTGGAGGTGAATGGCTCTTGTTCAAGACCTCAATTGCTGAGGCAGCTGCGAAAAGCTGCGGCCTGAAGGCGGTTGGTGCCTCTCATGGAGGCA
>JAZEWU010000008.1:535863-551651 GCA_036362915.1 Geotria australis | reverse complement strand
GCATCACTGCAGACGCTGCTGCAATCCGCTGGCCAACCTCACGTTCTCGCTTACATCACTCGTGAACAACAGTATTACATATTCCAATATGTGCATGTTTAACTTGTCTTCCAGCAGATGTAAACACTTCGAGGCCGAGCTGAAAGACAACGATGTCCAGAAGCTGACCATCGTGCTTCGAAGAATCGCAAAGAAGAAGAAGCAGATGTAAAGGTAGGGTGGCTAATTCATCTATTTGTAATAGATGAGTTGTGTGAGCCACAGACAGTTTTTCAGCAATGTGTGAATCGACATTTGACCCTCCTCAATGCCCGTCTCGCACCCGAGTCTGCGTGTATACTTTTGAGGATGCGCTCACGCAATGAACCACATGCAGAGTACCACAAACATGCTTCTACCCTGTTAACGTACTGTAAGGTATGTGTTTCATATTTGTGAAAACACTGCAGCCAGTTGGCTCTGCAGATAAATGCTGATGGCTAAATGTGCTAAGTACACTGCATGTTAACAAAATAAAATGACTGGCAAGCGGCTTCAGTGCATTAGCTAAATAGGCGCCATCTGTCAAATAACACAGACGGTGACAGCTGGTAGAGCAGGTTTGTTTGCTGCTTTCATTTGTATAGTAAACACAGCACAGCCAAGCAGAACAGCCGCATGGCCAGAGCAGTGAGTGCCTGGATTTTTATTTAAATTTCAGCATTTATACCATTCAGGTTTTCATCCAATTTCCAACTCCTTTTAACTAAGGCATTGAGTTGCATTGTGTATTGTTTGGAAGATCTGCATGGTTTAGTTATGTCAGACAACAGAAATGAAACGGCTGAGGAAGCACATGGCTTTGAACGTGAGTCAATGTGTGCCCGCACCGGGCACGGCTTGTCTGGTATCAACAGCCCGCCCGGTGTCTCATTTCAAGGGAAATTGACCTGACTTTAGAGGCTTGGTTCAAGTGCCGACAGACGAATGAAACCTGGGTCATTGGAGGCATATTAATATGATTAACAGCATCTCCACGCTTGCCTCCAAACATATGTGTGTTCCCTGAAATGTAGAACCATGGTGGGAGGTGTGTTAAATTTGACAACCCTATTCTGTGGCTAGCCGTTATTTACGAATCCGGCGGTTTGAGGGGATGGGAGAACAATGCCGGGGAAATGTGTTCACGTCGAAGGAAAATACAACCCGCTTAAGATGAAAAGTCAGAAAGATGCTGGACAAAGGGGGGGTGTGGGGGAAAGACAAATATCTGGTGAATTGGATCACATGACCGGTATGGAATAGACGAATCCTACGGTGGTGACTCCTGGACGGGCAACACCCAGTGGGAAGGAAACTGCGTCCGCAATGTCGTCCTGTCACGCAGTGATTCTTTGACCTGAAATGGTGGCTATGCTCACGACTCGCGACACATTTCCAGGGGAAGCCCTGTTGGTTTCTTCAGGGAAAAGAGACGAGCTCTGCAGGGCGAATGGTCAAAAACATCAAAACAGCATATCATACATTTTACTGCGTTAAGAGCGATCAAGTTAGCATTGGAGCAGCTCATTGCAGAAGAGGCGGGCAGGGAAGTGCTCATAACATCCACAAATCTGACAGCAGTAGCAATGGTAAACAAGGTTCACCCAGCTTAAACATTGTTATGCTGGAGTCCTTCCTCCTGCTGTCCTGGATAGAGAAAAACCATGTCTGCCCCATGGCAAGGCATTAAGCCGAAGCAGAAAACTGGAAGACGTACTGGTTAAGCAGACAAAATATATACCTGGGGGAGTGGATGTTGCACCCAGAAGTTTGCAGTCATATCACCCCCAAGTTCGATCAGAGAGAACGTCAAAGCAGTCCTGTTTGTTTTGAGGCTTTGGTAATAATAATGCTAGCATTTATAGAGCGCTTTTTACCCGAGGGTCACAAAGCGCTGCACAGGGCTACGGAGAGAACGACATGTCAACAACGACAGAGAACAGAAAATCAGCAACAATTTTTTTTTTTTATAATCCGAGCTGTGGAGAGAACGGCATGTCAACAACGGGGAGACAGAATAACTGAGAGTCAAGCAATAGCGATAAATTATAAGACATAGGACACAAAAACAAAATGCACAATAATAATAATTCTACAACAAGCAAGGAGGGAACAGATGTACCCGAGCAGATGCAGATCGGAAGAGAGAGAGAGAGAGAGCCAACATCTCGGCACGGCACCACTGACCCGCACCAACAATCCAAGCCAGAGGAAGGAATAAATGTTCCCATGAAGGCGCAGGTAGGAAGAGAGCCAACATCCTGGCACGACAGCATTGAGCCGCATCAGTAGTCCTAGCAGGACGGCTTGAAGGCTTTACGGAACAAGTAAGTCTTGAGACGAGATTTGAAGATGTTCAAGGACTCCGCTGAACGAATTTCCAGTGGAAGAGCATTCCGAGTCTTGGAGCAACGCGCGAGAAGGCGCTGTCACCCATCGA
Source organism: Geotria australis (assembly GCA_036362915.1). Classification (NCBI taxonomy): domain Eukaryota; kingdom Metazoa; phylum Chordata; class Hyperoartia; order Petromyzontiformes; family Geotriidae; genus Geotria; species Geotria australis. The sequence continues at coordinate 549,190 of JAZEWU010000008.1, read as the reverse complement.
ATGGAGGTGCGACCTGGGAACATACAGCAAGCGTATATTGGAGGATCGTAGTTGTCGTGTTGAGGAGGGTGCCTGAAGAAGGTCACGGATGTATGGCGGAGCTGCGTCAGAAGGAGGATCTTGAATTCAATCGTGTATTTAACAGGTAACCAATGGAGAGACATCAGTACTGGGGATATGTGATCATGGATGGGTGTGCCAGTGAGGACTCTGGTAGCCGCATTCTGCACACGTTGGAGACGATAGATCAAGTAGGCAGGGATGCCAGGACGCAGTGCATTGCAATAATCAATTCGTGAGCAGATGACGATGTGTATTAGCTTCTCAGCAGACATGATGTCTGGTGGTTGGTCGAGATGAATGGACTATGTGCTGCCTCCATTACCCCTGATTCCCAAGGTGTTGGAGGTCGGCAGGGAAGGGAAAGTTAATTCGAGTGGCGCCGAATTGGCCCAGCATATTATATTTTTTGGATCTCTGGGCACTGTTGTAAACAAAAGCTTGGCAACTGCAGCAGATGCTGGACATCTTCAGCTAGATGGGGGTATGGTGTGAAGGCCTCCCATCATTGAACTTAACAGCCTGGACATTGAGAGGGCCAGGTTCACACTATGGAAAAAGGCAAGGTACAGGAGGACCTCTTTTTAGAGTTGAGACATACTCCCGCAAAATGTAGTATATAACTCGCATTGGAAAGGTTTAAGTAACTATCCATCCATCCATTTTCTAAACGGCTTGTCCTGGTGCAGGAGAATATATCTTAACCCCGTATCTTGCAGAGCAGTGTGTGTCGCTAGGTTCCTAATGGGGTTGTTTTAAATTAGGGTTATCCCTGGCATCCAGAGGTCAGGACCTCGACGATTTCGGTCTTCCATGACGAAATGAGATGGACATAAAGTGGCTCGACTAAGATTCCCTCTTGTCTGTTGAGGACAACGAGACAGGGGAGACATCCAGTGAGGTCAAGGGTCGTCCCCTGGATTTACACGAAACATTATGTGTGGCTCTGCTTTCCAATCTTTGGCAACATGCTCATAGTGAATTATCATCTGTATTTTACCTGATTTTATCTTTGAATTTGTACAATGTTTTTATGCCCCCCTTGAATGGGGGCGATACTACATTTCAAATAAACATTTAAAATCTTAGAGAGGTTCCTGACATTGAAAAAGTTTTCCTGATACCCATCACGTCAGCCAGGAGTATCAGGCTCTGATAGCCATCACGTCAGCGAGGCTCTGATAGCCATTCCACATTGAGAATATCACTACGGTTTTCTCCTAGAGTACTATTGGATGTTCACGTTATCCAAGAGATCGTTCACTCAACATTCAACCTGCCGCCTTTCCATTCTAATGTAGAGGCCAGGTTTTACAAGATATTTATCTAAAGGATGGAGAAAATCTGCACAGCCCTTTGTGCTGTACAGTACGAATAAGAGGGGGGAGCCGGACCATGTATTTGTGAGGCACATATGGTTAAAGGGCTGGGGAGCATGGGGAGATGCAACCAGCGTTTGACTCGAGGGATGGCCATCTCATGGGTCAGCAGGGCAAGGGTCGTCTAACAGAGAGAGATTTGTAAGGCTGCCTTGTAGAGTTCACAAAACATGAGTGGCTGGACACGCCGGCGTCTCAAGGGGGCTGTTTGGGAGAGCAGCTCCCTCAGCACCGTGTCCCTGTAAAGAAACAGAAAATGGGGATGGATAATTTGGTTGATAGACTTTTCCCACTATCTAGTAAGCTCCGTTACTGGTTCAACAGTACAGAGTGACTCTCTATGAAAGCTGGGCTTTACGTAAGTGCAAAACCCTGTTTCCAATAAGGACATACATACATTATACTGCTTGATGGTTGGAGGTGTAGTAGGTGACTTGACTTTGTGCCCAGTTCTCTCGTATTGCATTTAAAATGCAGCATTCATTAAAACATTTCTGAATTAAACGCACTGCGTTCATTTTAGTTTGCAGACATGTTGAAGTTAATGATAGCTGCCTTTGCGTCAACTGAATGGAGTCCAGTTACACACCTACTTGCTATCAACTTACATCTGTTATGTGACTCTTAATCCTAATAAAAACCCACCAGAGTGCCCTTCCTTGCTTTGCTTGCACTGCGGGTGGAGGAAATCCCCATGACGCCAATGTATTGCTGCCCATGCATCAAGTGAAACTCATTATACACCCCCCTCCTTGTACACCCAAACAAACCCAGATGGGGATGATGGAAAGTTGCTCCAGCACTTTGCGGTATTTGAACCTCACATAGTGCCACTCAGCTTTACACATTTGTGCCACTTCTATGGTCAGCAACTGCGTTCCTGTTGATTTATGATGTTTGTTGGTGCGATGCTCAAAGATGCACAAAAATGCTCACATTTGTGAGGCTGTGGGCATCATTATTGCAAGTGTATCCCATGTGCATTGGCAGCAAACGTGATATGGTTCACACACAGGGCCACGTGTGTGATTTTCAGTCTTGGGCCTTTTGCTGCTGAAAATCTGCAAAGGCTGAATAATTTCTTGGTTTTCCTTGTGGAGCATCGGTTAATTAAAAAAAATTGCCCTGTTTCCCTGGAGTCTAATAGCGGTGCACGCACGCTCGTGGTTATTTTGATCCTGCTCGTTGATGCAGCATTGGTGCCTCGCCAGGTGTTCTCGTCATCAATGAGAAGCCATTCACAGCAATTTCTGGGGTATTGGTCAACAAGCGATTAGAGTACAAACCACCCACGCTAACACGTCCACACCTGCATAAAAAAACCCCACATGAAATGTTAATTTTGCCCGTCTCTAAAGACTTCAAAGTTTGGTGGTTAGATATTGGCCACATCTCAATGTGCATAGAGTATCGTCTTGTGGTTGTCGTCAGATGCTGGATTCGTTTGGTGTGGTTTTTCCTCAGGTTGTTTTGTAACCTGGCATGAATTTGCTATCTTCGGGCAGTCATGAGTTGGTATTTGGTGTGTCACCAAATGTAAACCTTCTGAACCGTTCTTAAATGCCAAAGTTGTTTTAGAAAATTATTGTCGATGAGTCTAGATGTGGTAGGGGTTGTAGGGACTTGAGCCAAGGGCCTGGGATTTCTTGTTCCCCAAACTACCCCCCATAAATATATATACATAGTTATAATGCTTGCAACGCCATACTGTAGCACTGTGGTCAATCCGATACATCTCCTTCGAGGTACCTTATCCTACAGAACGTTGGTGATAATAGTCTTCCAGTCTTCCACAGATATCTGCTATTTGATGTTCTATACACAATCGTTTAATTAAAGACGTAGCATTATTGCGCATATTGCTTCCAGTAACTGTATGGAACATGAGTAAAAGTTGTTGCTTTTTTTGGGTTTTCATGGCTCGATTAATGATGGTTGCTCTTCAAAGCTGTTCTTTCGGGATTAGCCGTATTGAGTGCTCTCCCTCTCTCCCTCGCGACGTTTCACCTCCCACGTTGGAAGCATTTTCAGGCGCGATGCTTAAAATGATGACCTGCTGTAATGGCACATGGAGACTGACCATTCATCTTTTACAATGAGTGACCCATTTCTACTATGGCGTGGCACAGTCTGAAGGAGGTTAATTTTAAACCTCTGTAATCCTGGCACCAGCAATACTGCCAACATCTTGGAACCGATCCACCTCTACTCCGAGCTAACAATTTAAAGAATTTTAAGTAACACTCTTAACCGTCAGGTTAACCTTTTCAATTGCACCCAGCGTTTAACTTGCCAGTTTTGTAGCTGTGTTTTTCCAGCTCCTAGCTTCAGATTAGAAACATATGTCATCTCGAATCCCCATCGCCATCCTCACCAATTGTCTTGCATTCTTATGAAGCCCTGTGAGTGGTTATTGCTGTCTGGCAATAAGCTACTGCAATCACCACAATCTGTGTGGACGAACCAACAATGTTTTAGATGTTTACATCCTTTTGTATGTTGATGTAACCAAACCTATAGCCTTTGTATGACAACGGAAACATACGGCATGCGTTTAAAACAACCGGTGTGTGACTTCTTGTGCTCTATCATGTTTGGTTACATTTTCTGGCCGAATTACTTTCAGTGAACATTTTTTAAAGTAAACAGCCCCTGTTTACCAGACTAATGTAGGAGACGGTTAATGATTAGTTCGCATATTGACTCTCTGCCAAGTCCACTTATTCCAAACATGACATGCACCAAAAAAGCGAGGTATTTGTAATCAATCCCTTGCAACCCTGACATTGTAACAATGAATTGTGTACACGCTACCTGCAGCACCAGCTGCCCATGATGGAACACCGTCCTGGCGTCTGGGAGCGCCAGCTGCCAATATGAGCAGTGGTATATGTAAATTGTTTTTGACTTGTGTTAATAACCAAACCAATTAATTCCCCAAGCGAATATAGTTCCCGTATATACGTTCATTACAATGTCTCCAAGCAGGCCGTGCAAAAGTAGATTGTGCAACTTGTAATCAGTAGGTTATCAGTTCAAATCCCGATTTGGGAAACAGTTTCTCAATTCTGTGGCATCCATAAAATGAGCACCGCTATGTGTGTAAGTCAACAGTGGCTGACCTGACCACCAGCTCGTGTAACGCACGTCTGTGTTGTTACATCTATTTGTTTTGTGGGCTGCAATATTTTTCTGTTGTGATGGGTTTCCCTGTATTTACTGATTTGAATTATGTCGTGTGCTATACAAAGACTTACTCCCACAATAAAAAGGGGAATTTCCATAATTGGCTCAATGACGTATTTTTCGTGATTGACATGCATAAACACAACCGCATTGTTAATGTGCCAAGTATTTATGTCCTCCTGGACCTGAGTGCTGCCTTTGATACCGTCGATCATCAGATCCTACTTGAACATCTTGAGAGTATGGGGATTTTTGGACCTGCCCTGAATTGGCTGGGATCCTATCTTTCTGACCGGAAGCAGTTTGTCAGCCTTGAAGGACAAAACTCGGAGATTCTTCCTGTTTTGTCTGGAGTTCCTCAGGGTTCAGTTCTCGGCCCACTCCTCTTCAGCATCTACCTACAACCTCTTGGCCATATCCTGCGCAGCCTCAATCTTAGCTACCATTGCTATGCTGATGACATCCAAATCTATATCCATGCAAAGTCTTCCATCAATGCGTCTGGTCTTTGCATGTCTTCTTCACTGTCTACTGTGAAGGCCTGACTCAATTCAAATTTTCTAAAACTAAATGGTGAAAAAACGGAGGTCTTGCTTGTCGGAACCCCGCAGCAATTGTCTAAGGCTGAACCTATCCAATTGATGCTTGGCGGCCAGACAACTGAAGTTGCTAATGCAGTCCGAAGCTTAGGTGTGACTCTTGATTCCTCACTCACTTTTGAGACACACATCAATAAGGTGACGAAGGTAACCTATTTTCATCTCAGGAATATAGGAAGACTGCGCAACATCCTGTCACCTGCTGATGCTGAGAAGCTAATACACATATTCATCTCTTCACGAATTGACTACTGCAATGCACTGCTTCCCGGAATCCCTGCCTATTTGATCAATCGTCTCCAACGTGTGCAGAATGCGGCTGCCAGAGTCCTCACTGGCACACCCTTCCATGATCACATAACCCCAGTACTGATGTCTCTCCACTGGTTACCTGTTAAATACAGGATTGAATTCAAGATCCACCTTCTCACTTACAAGGCTCTCTCTGACACAGCTCCGACATACATTCGTGACCTTCTTCAGGCACCCTCCTCAACACGACAACTACGATCCTCCAATACACGCTTGCTGTATGTGCCCAGGTCGCACCTCCATTCGATGGGCGACAGTGCCTTCCCGCGCGTTGCTCCAAGACTCTGGAATGCTCTTCCACTGGAAATTCGTTCAGCAGAGTCCTTGAACATCGTCAAATCTCGTCTCAAGACTTACTTGTTCCGTAAAGCCTTCAAGCCGTCCTGCTAGGACTACTGATGCGGCGCCAAGTCAACCCAGGCCGGCCAAGTCAACACAGGCCAAGCTCCAAACCAAGCCAAGACAAGTCAAGGTCAAGCCAATCCAGGCCTGGGCCTTCCGTGCGGGCTTAAGGGCCTGGGCCTGCTCCGGCGGCCTACCACACCCGCGGCCTTGCGAGCCAAGCCATGTCAGGTCGGGCCAAGCTGATGTGGAGCCAAGCCGGACTGGGCCAAGCCAAGTCAAGCCAGGGCTGGGCCGCGTCAACCCAAGCCAATCCAAGCCAAGAACTTCCATGTGGGTGCCGACGCTGCGGGGTCTGGGGAAATGGCGGCGCGTTCTGATGCAGCGGCTACTCTCGGACCAAACAGTGCGGTGTCTTCATGGTTTCATGTTCGTTTTTTTTATTATTACGTTTTCATCAAGTAACAAGTATTAGCCGTCGGTTTCTGCAAGTCATTTGTAGAACGACAGTAAACAACGCCGGGGTCTGAGAGAAACGGTATTTCGATTCTCTGTATGTCCTGTACATATGGTAGAGTTGACAAATAAAGTTGAATTGAATTGAATTGAATCAATGCTGTCGTGCCAGGATGTTGGTTCTCTTCCTACCTGCGCCTTCATGGGAACATTTATTCCTTCCTCTGGCTTGGATTGTTGGTGCGGGTCAGTGGTGCCATACCGAGATGTTGTCTCTCTCTCTCTCTTCCGATCTGCGTCTGCTCGGGTACACCTATTCTCTCCTTGCTTGTTGTAGAATTCTTATTATTATTATTTTCCTGTAGTTTTTGTGTCCTATGTCTTATAATTTATCGCTATCGCTCAGCTATTCTGTCTCTCCGTTGTTGACACGCCGTTCTCTCCACAGCTCGGATTATTAAAAAAATCCCCAAAAAAATAATTTATCGCTGATTTTCCGTTCTCTGTCGTTGTTGACATGTCGTTCTCTCCGCAGCCCTGTGCAGCGCTTTGTGACCCTCGGGTGAAAAGCGCTCTATAAATGCTATTATTTTTATTCATAATGAAAAGAGAGGAAAAGATTTACACTTTCTGGCAATAATACAGGTGTTAAGATGTTCCCTTTTTTTACTATCTCTATACTGCCAAAAAGGTTGCATTTTTATAACTGGCATTATTTGTGGTTTAGAAAATGGATGTATGGATGGACAAATTGGTTATGAATCTAGATAAACAGTGCATCACTGTATATGGGGTTTTATTAATTCATGTTTAAATTGGTGATGTTTTAACCCAGAAGTTATTTTTTCATCTAACAATATAATGAAATAATTTCCCAATCACAGCACTTCAACCCTGGTGACTGATTATCAATATCAGCAACAGCAGGAGTCAGGGTCATTAAATGCCTACGTCAGCCATGACTTAGCGATCTAGTGGGCTTCGTCTCGAATTGGAAACAATGTCCATATTCGTGGGGGACACGACATACCCTATACAACAACTTGCCACCTAAAACGTAAAAGTCACAGCTTTATAAAAGTCACAGAAGAAGTGACGCTCGGGTAGGAGGCGCTCTGTAGTTGCTATTATTATTATTTTTCTGCTGTCTTTATAATCTATGTCCTATAATTTATCGCGATTGCTTGACTCTCAGTTTATCTGTCTTGATGTTATTGACATACCGTTCTCTCCACAGCCTTGTGCAGCGCTTTGTGACCCTCGGGTGAAAGGCGCTCTATAAATGCTATTATTATTATAGTAAAAGAAACCCTCTGATCATTGCATGGCAACAAGTCCAGCGATCCTTATAGGTGCTCGCTAACGGCACTTGACAGTCCATATCAATGTTGGGGGTGCCTTCTTGCCGACCGTACATGCGGGTTTACCTTTTGCAGTTCTGGGAATGCTGCCTCAGCACTGAGGGTATTGTTGCATATCGCGCTGTTTACACAAACCTCCCAAGCAAACACAGTATGAATCTGTTTGAGCTGCCGATCGAAGGGCAGGCTTGGACTTGGAGTGTCACTCACCTGGAAAACACTACAATCCCTTTGGCCTTTGAGGCTGCTTGTTTATTCAGTTGTTTTTCTTTACTGGCAGACGGATACTTGCTTGTAGCAATACTTTGATCGGGATTTGGCAATGTCAAATGGAAAGCTGTTCCATTAAATGTAGTTTGTTAAATCTGCAATTGTTAATCACACGTCACATTCGATGAAATCCGTTAAAATTTAAAGGCCTATTTTAGCAACATGTCTGCACAGTCATCCATATTCCTTGTATTTTCTGCTTGTGCCGAATAGGCATCCTTTTCCATATTAAAATAATGTAAAGAGTAACATATGACCATACTGTGGTTATGTTCTGTATTTAAATGTTATCTTAACATAATGTAAACACTTGTTTGTATTTTTACCCATTATTGATCTTTACGCATGATTTTAACCTCTCCTTTGAGACTCTATTTTTCTTATTAAAACAGACCCACAGTGAAGCAAGTATAAAGTAAGTGGACTTGTGCATGACATGTCAATAGCAGATAGATGATAGCTAGATAGATGTTTATTATTACAGCAGAAAATACCCAGTGAGCTTGCAAGCTCTGACAGCGGGATTCCTGCGACACAACAAACGTGCGAATTATATGATGACGATGATGATCTGTGGTTAAGACTCATGATGTAGCAGCAGCCAAAGGAGGGAACCCACCTAGGACCATGTTCACCATGGAGATGGAGCAATGGAATCAACCTATGCGCAGGTGCTAGACCGATTTGGCATCGCAGGGCTGTGAGGGATGACTATGGTCTGACAAGGCATTTATTTAGCAATGAATCGTGCGGTTGCTGCTGATAATACAGTATATTGCAACACAAGTCTAGGTATTTTGAGAAGTGAATATTCCATTCAATCCGCTGAAATTCCGTAAAAGGAGTGTTTCAGTGGAGATTGTTTAATGTGAACAAAAAGCTGTTTAAACCTTTTTCGGTACCAAGTTGTCCGAGTGCCAAATGCAGAAAGGCCAACTCCAGCAATGAGAGGTCACAATCTTGAATCGCAAGCAGGTGCGGCCAAAAATAACTGGACTCTTTTTGTTGATCTCCATGGGACTTGGCACAAACAGTGGAAGCTGGAATATAAAGGAGGCATTACAAACTGGTTGCCAACAACTTTGTTTTTAACTTTTAAACAACTAATGAACCAAACGTACCTAGCCGAAATACAGTACAATTGCGTGCATGCTAGGGTATGTTGGAAGCAAAATATGCAGATCATGCTCAAGCTCACCCGATTCAATCTCATCTTATATTTTCCTCAACAGTGGTTTTTAGGTCTCATCATCACGATTTGCAGGTTAACATCACATCCATAACAGATAATAATCATGATGCTCCATGAGGGGAATACACCGCCATGCGAATGTGCCTGAAAAAGGAAGGATTGGTGAGAGATGGTGGCAGCTTGTAGAGGCCTTAATCCAGCAGTGGAGTGACCATGGCTTATGTGGATGCAGCTCCATTTTGAGGATTTCTCAAAGCGGTGGAATGGAAATACAGCACCAAACATCATCAACATAGAAATTCCACTTTCAGATTTGTGCCCAGGTCACTTCCATCCATCCTTCCATTTTCTAACCCGCTTGTCCTGGTGAGGGTCGCGGTGGTAGCAGCCCAAGGATAGTGAACCAGACATCCCTTTCCTCAGCAACAGATTCCAGCTCTTCCTGGGGGATTCCCAGGCGTTCCCAGGCCAGCCGAAAGATATAATCCCTCCAGCGTGTCCTGGGTCGGCCTCTAGGTCTCCGCCCAGTGGCCCGTGCCTGGAATACCTCCCGAGGGAGCCTTCTGGGGGCATCCTTACCAGATGCCCGAACCACCTCAACTGGCTCCTCTCAATCCGAAGAAGCAGCAACTGTACTCTGAGGTTGTCCCGGATTTCTGTGCTCCTCACTTTATCACGGAGAGTGAGCCCAGCAACCTTGCGGAGAAACCTAATTTCTGCCGCTTGTATCCCCGATCTCGTTCTTTCGGTCATTACCCAAAGTTCATGACCATAGGTGAGGATAGGGACGTAGATTGACCTGTAAACCGAGAGCTTTATCCTAGGACCAAGCTCCCGCTTCACTACCACGGACCGGTACAGTGCCCGCATCACTGAAGACGCTGCTGCAATCTGCTGGCCAACCTCACGTTCCCGCTTACCATCACTCGTGAACAATACCCCAAGATATTTAAACTCCTCCACTAAGGGCAACTGCTTTCCCCTCACCTGAAGAGGGCAACCCACTCTTTTCCGTGAGAGGACCATGGCCACAGATTTGGAGGTGCTGACTCTCATCCCAGCCGCTTCACACTTAGCAGCGAAACGCTCGAGTGCCCGTTGGAGGTTACAATCGGATGAGGCGAGAAGAACAACGTCATCTGCAAACAGGGGGTCAAGGAAGAAGCGTTCACGTCGCGATCCCTGTCAAGTAATACTTGGTATTACCTGCGAATTCTACCAAACACTTCAAAGCCGAGCTGAACGACAACGATGTTCAGAAGCTGACCATCGTGCTTCGAAGAATCGCAAAGAAGAAGATCTGCAAACAGCAGCGATGCCACCTCCACGTATCCATTTCGGGCTGGGCCCAACCGGGCTACGTGGTTCACCCGGCCCCCAGGCACTTGCCGACGGACGCCACTCCCAGGCCTGGCTGCAGGGTTGGGTCCCGATAACCCTAGTCTGGGCAGGGTTCTCATGATATTATTTCAAACCATCATGAAGGTCTTTGGGTGGTCGTGCTTAGCCTGGAACCTCTCCTCAGACCTGTTTGCCATGGGTGACCCTACCAGGAGTACTGGACTCCAGACGACATAGCTCTGAGGGTCATTGGAACACACCAAGCCCCCCTACCCCAACAGGTCACTTCCGTAAACCTAAATAAGCGTTCTTCTCTTACCAAGGTGGTGGCTTTGCTTTGAAGATATCAGTGACCTGTGCGTGAAAGGGAAGGTCGTATAGCTGTGTAAGGACCCTTGTCGACCCTCTTGTCAGGATGGGCCGTCGGGTCCTTTACCACATTAGGGGGGCCCGACTTTGAGTGTCCACCACACGGGGTGTCCACCGGAAGGGGTGCATTGTGGTGGGGGGAAACTGTACTACCTGAGGCGCCAGAAAGCCTGGGAAAGATAGTGATCGACAGGCGAGTTGAGACTTGCCCCCTGTGTCCTATTGACTCAGGAGAACCCCTGTGGCGAACCCCATTGTGTAGAGATTAGTTAAGGCTAGACGTGGATTGAAGACGTGAGGTCACTCTGCTTCGGGTGAGGGGTGAGATCAGTTTGCACGGGAGTTTTAGAGGATAAAAGGCGGGCGCCCGGGATGTTCGGGGGGAGTCGCTTTGGGAGTGCTGATCTACTGCTGGTCTGGACGTAAACGGGCGTGCGCCGGGACAACGGGAATCCGAGCTGCGGGGATTGCCAAACAACTGCCTGTACAAAACGCTGCCCTGTGAAAGATTATATTAAACTTCGAGTTGCTTGGGAAGACTGCACGCTCCGGACTCTGGCTGTTGTGAGGATGACGCGGAAACGCAACGGCAGATCTCGGCTCACGCAGGATGAAGAAGGAGCACAGGCGACAGCGGAAGCTGTTGCCGTGAGCCCCGAGAGTTGGGCGCTCCACTTCATGATGGCAAAACCAGGGGACATGACTGTCATACGACACCCGACAGCACATCCTGACACGATGCCGGGTGGGTCTCTACAGCTGCACCTGCGCGAATACAACTCTTGTTTTTCACCCCCAATATCCCTGCCTGTATCCTCGGCTCTCAGGATGTGTCTCATCTGGAAAAGCTTAACGCGTGACATGTGCAAAACAAACACAACGAGTTTTTTTGTTACCACAATTCGCTAATATCGCAACAAAATGCACTAGATTTTTGTATGATTCTTATGCATTATCGCACCAGGAGGGAATGTGAAAAATGCTGCCATCATTACTGTGTGTTTATACGCTCGTGGAGCTATCACCACCTGTTATGCTGTAAAGAAAAAGTGTCCAAGTAGACTGTGCAGCTATAAACGTTCGTGAAATAATACAACTTATAGGAATAATAATGAAAGGAGGGCAGCATACAGGCAGGCGGTGTAGGAACATGATGACGCCGAGTATTTATAGCCGCGGCGAGGTGTATGCAGCCGCGCTCAAGAGAAAGCCGGCATGGAAAGTGTCCTCTCAGTGCCACAGCAGCTGTGGGTGTCAGTAAAATCCGGGCAGCTGTCCGTGGCAGTTCCATCATTGCCCATCCTTGTAAGGACATCGAATATTGAAATATTGTTCCTCTTGGGTTTCCACGTGGCGTGGTCGAGCACAGATCTGTTCGTGGCACCGCCTCACGTGTCCCGTGGTGATGCACCCACGTAACACGGTGCGCGTGAGGGGCGCGCGCCAACCACGCGCCGCCTCTGGGGGCCGCGTCGCCACGCGGACAGCATCCCGAACACCGAACCACGCGTGGAATACCCGCGCGCTGAATTGACAGAGTTTGCAACGTATTTGAAATACATCACATTTGAATTGGTTTTCACATCACTGTTGCCACTGTTAGCACTGTTGTCCCGAACTACATTGTTCACCACGGTGTTCCAACATGATTCTGCTGTTGTTGTTTTCAGTGCAGGGTCAACGTGTAATCTGACAACTGTAGCATAGCGATGCCCAGAAAGTGAACGGGCCGTGAACAGGTGTGCGAATGTGTAAGCCATTGTCAGATTGACATTAGGCTGCCTCGACGTATGTTCTGGTCATCTTGACAACGTCGATTTATTTGGATGTCTAAATTAGTTGCTCGCTGTAGGTCACCTACTGTAAGGGCCAGCTCATGTGGGCAATTTGGTCATGAGGCTCAGGCATACTCGGCAGAGACTATTTCGCTGTTGTTCCCAGCATGGCCAATCGAATATCAAGTGCAAGATTGGATTGCTCCTCAGTCATTCCTCTGACGCCACAGTGAATGTTGCTGACTGAGGTATTTCAAGGCATCGCGTGCACTCAACGTCAAAATGCCAGTGAATATCACGCACTGAGAACTTAGCGTGTGCCGTTGTAAACATATGGGTGTAAAGCAGTGTTTATACACTACAGCTAAAGCAAGCCTGTGCGCTGTGCACATTTTATCATTCAACGTGCCATATTTGGTGTTCAGAAAATTATTCCAATGCTAAAAAATACCGACTAATGACTCAATTGGGATCACACATACAAACCATTGCTCCCTACTGCAAATATTTGACAGGACCCTCCTGAGAAATAGTTCAGACTCGGTGAGGCGTTCCAGGGTAAATAAGTGCAGTACAGTCATCATGACAATTGACTACGACCCAGTCCAGTCCCTTGTCAACTCCAAGATTCACCGTCTGCAACATATCGGTGGACTCAGCCCTGGGTCACTGTCCTCTGGTCAGA